>JABFEB020000036.1:18105574-18130290 GCA_019775895.2 Stomatorhinus ivindoensis | reverse complement strand
TGTGGGCTGCCCACTTGGGGCCAATATTTCTGCCCACATTGGGCCCACACTGGCCCAGTGCCAGTTTGTTTGCTGGGATCGGACATTGACTCGCAAGTAACAGAATTTCGCTTATAATGGACAACCAATTTGGTCCCCAGGGCCGCTTTCAGCTGTAGTTTTGTTCGGCTATAACGGACATGCAGTTCCGCCTACAAGGCGTGGGCGTGAGCGGAGTAAAATTAGCAGTGGGTTCGATATTTGCCAGACAATCACAGGTTTAATTTACTCAATTAAAACATTACAAAACAAAGTAAATTGCGCATTCACAAATTCCTATGTGTTTGTGAAATCACATGCACACCTTGGTTATTCAGTTATTATATCCAGTAGGCCTAAATTGTGAAAAAGCAAAATATTGCAGCTCCTGCTGTGAATTAACGCGTTCGCTTGGGTTTTGACAGACTGCGACATTTCAAAATAAAAAAAGTCCAAATTTTAAAAAAGGAGTGGCTCAACAAACGTTTATTACATGTGGCAGGGGAAATAACCACTCAAAACCAACAAATAAGTTTTTGGGGTATTTTATCTGACATGAGTGAAAAACAAACAAATATATATACTTAAAAACACTTTTGTCGTGGTATATATATATAAAACAAAAAAAATATATATTACTTAAATCGAGCTAGGAGGTTTACAAGTCACTGTATCTTTCCAAAAGAAAAAAAATACAACTAAACAGATCAGCTTCTCCGCTTTACTAGGAAAACAAATAAAACCCCCAACTACAATACACAAAAACGGTAGTGAGAGAGAGATATAAACATAAAATAGCATTTTTACCACTTCAACACTTTAACATTTACCATACAACTCCATTATGTTTACCACACGCATCTCCGGGTCGTTAATACACTGTTAATTTATTATACACCATACTATCAAATCGTTAATACAGTGTTTTAAATCTCTAGTAATCATGTCATTAACCAAAGTTTATTATACACAATCACCGATACCATGAAATCATTTCATATAAATCTTAAACAAAACCCGTACATATTCACGACCAAAAAAAAAATCCTGAAATCAGAAATCCCCAAACATCCATTAAACAAACGATCACCTAGAAAATAACTCACCACAATCCTCACTCTAGTAATGCATACAATGACTTCTGTTGACTCCGGGACATTAACAAGTATCACGCCACCCAACAAACTTCACAGAAAAACATCCATCATCCTTCACCACTTAAGTCGCGTCAAAACCACTGGACTACAAAATGACGTCATTGTAGTTTTCCCCCAATTTTCTCCCGATCGTACACACGGGAATAAAAACAAAGACATCACGATTATCACCTGGTTACATACTCCCCTGCTTAAGAGTCAACGTCCTCGGTGACACTCAGAGAATTTCGCAACTCCTTAACTGCTTCTCTAAAGAAAGCTGTACCCAAACTTGCAATAATCTGGGAGACTGCAGCAGGACTAAGTGATGCTGGTTCTAAGACAGACTTTGGATCATGATGAGGGTTAGAATGTTGACCTGCATTTTGTCTGCTGCTTTTACGTGGAACTGGGACTGGCCTTGATACTGGTTTTACACACCGTTCAAGTTCAGACTCATGTATCACAGTTTCAATCTCCAGGCCTTTAGCACTTGTGAAACTTGTGGAAAATTTGTGAAATCAAACGATATACCTTATATCCATTGTTTTCAGTGCAGGTGGGACATAGGGCATCCCAATGTACACATGTGTAAATCTATACATATCATTGGCACTTGTGAAACCTATAGATAATTTGTTAAATTAACTTATATGACTTTCTTCCATTTTTTCTATGGAGATGGAACATTCAGCAACCTATTGGCCCAAAACCAAAGACTCCATCACTTCAATTTCAACTTAGGGTCAAAGGGCACATGTCAACCTACACATTTCATGCACTTTGACACTTGTGAAACCTGTAAATAATTTGTGAAATTAACATATCACTTACTTCCTTTGGTTTCTATACAGGTGGAACATACAGCATCCTATTGCTTCAAAACCAGAGAATGTAGCAACTAATTTCTCACTTTCAGTGATTATATTTCTTGAGTATATATTTTTAAACATTAAATTTAATTTAAGAAAATATATATTAATGTATTGGTTTAGTATTTTCAATGTCTTACATGTGTGCTTTTGTTTCATAAACATTATTCGTATTTTCTCAGTGTTTTTGTAACTGGAGTTGTATTGCAGAACAGAAAGACACTGTAGGCAGTTTTCTGTTTTTGTTAGTAAACCCGGGTGTTAGCTGCAGCTGCCAGTGAATTGTCCACATTCTGCTCCCCGCCTGCACGATGCCTCAGCCAGTGCTGGAACCTCTCAAGTCCGTGACAGTTAATTAATTGTGTATTATACTGGTAATTGCATGTTGGTTAGTGTCACCTTTTGTGAGACTATAACATAAACATAACGTTGCCCCCCACCTTCCCCCTGAGCCAAAAATCCAAGGAGTGAAGTAAAGCAGATGTTAACTGTTAGATCAGTGGCCTGTACTACAAAGCTGGCTTACTGATTTATCGGGGTAACTTGTCGAATTTAAGGTAGTTTTGGCAAAATGTAAGTGTATGAATATTAAGTCCATTCAAACTGTAGTACCTTAAATACGACAAGTTACCCTGATAAGCCAGTAATCCTGCTTTATAGTACAGGCTACAGGTGTTGTAAACATGTTATTTGTATGCAACACATAGGTAGGTCTGTTTATGGAACTGAAGTGAGTTTAGACCCTCTGGAGGTGGTGGCTGATAGAAGAGTGTCGGTTAAGTTAAATATTGTCATTGACAATGTGTCCTACCTCCTGTATGCATTATTTCATTATAAACCTAGAATTGGCTGCACCAAACACATTGGGGTAGTTTGCAAACCCTACAGCCTATTTACAAGGTAATAAATCTGTTATATACATGTAAATGCGTGTGCGTGTGTGTGCAGGCTTGCCTCGCATTGAAAATGTCACTCTGCAAGCTGACTGAAGTTGGCAGCCCTGCATTACTGGCCTGTCAGGGGACTGAGGCTGTAGCCTGTTCTTGGATAATGTGGGCTGTGGAGTTTGCCTCTTCTGGTGCATTACAGTTTCTGTTACTTACTCCTTTGCGCTTTCAGTTTAGCTACATGCTCATGTTTGTAGTACTGGTTCCCTAACCAGTTTATGTATTGCCTATTCAGGTTGTTACCTTTACTTGTGTTTCACTTCTACACTTTCTGCTTTTTACTTATTGCATTTATTTGGCAGCTCCCGTCATACTGCTTTTCATTATTTTAAGATTTACTGCATCACTCTCCTTTACTGTGACTGGAAGATTATACACAATTTCATACCCATATATATTAAGCATTTTAATAACTAAAAAACAAATAATAAACAAACAAATAGTGTTTATTGTGCTTTAATTTGACAAGCATGTCTGTTGTACACCCACACTTAAGCGAAATTTAAATCTTAGTATCACCGATGGCGTAGCGCCCGTTTCCGGCACAGCCCCGTCACTTACTTAACAGCCAAAGAACTTATTTCACAGTAAACAGGACCAGCAACTTCAGCGCGTCGGATCCCGCAGGCTCAGTTGGTGTCTAAGTCTCCAGGTAAATTTCTGTGTTTTTGTGAGGCTTTTCGGCTTTATTTAAAATGAATCACCAAGAGAGAAAATTAATGAATAATGACTATAACCAATCTCTAGTCACTTTACATGTAAGAAAATTTTATAGCCTTGACTGGGACAGAATGGGGTACGGTGGGCTGAGTGGCAGCAGACCCCCATACACATCGGTACTAATACAAATACATTTTTCAGGCAGACACGTGTATAAGCGGATGGCCTCCCTGGTCACAGTCCGTATAGCATTTATTTTTATGCGGGTGGAGTCATGACCGCAGCAGGGAAAAAAATTCTCATAAGGCTTCATATTCTCCACGAAAGAAAACAGTAACAAATATGTGCGGTTTGAAATATACAGTATAACTCAATCTATAATACATAATCATGATTTTTGGGCTTTTTCTGCATTCTGCTTTTCACTTCTTGCGAACTGTCGTTAGCAGACTTTGTCCTTTTGCGGGAATGTGTTTCTGATAGTTTACTAAAGCACCTACATGTGTCTGAAGCCAGCACTCAATGTAATCCACGTTGTTTTGCATTTAAATACAATTTATTATATATAGCGTACAGGTTTTGTCTTTACTTAAAGAATAAAGTCGTTCTGTATATTCAATGTCTTCTTAAATCATAAAATCATGTGCAGAAGCAGCGTTTCTTCAATTTCTTGTCTCAGTACTTGCAGTATTTGAGAAACAAGCATAGTTACATAATTCTGGTCCAGCTCTGGGCGTGTCCTGACCTGTTCTGTTTTAATGAATTTGAAAAGCACACATTTTCAGTATATAGTTTTCCTGAGATATAGAGTGGGGGATAAGAGAATGCACCCCCTTTAAGAATATATTTTTAAAAATGCTTAGATGTTTGATCATCACTTATTCATGACATCCTAATGGGTGTCAGAATAAAAGTCGTTTGACTAACCAATGCAAAGATGGAAAGAAAGAAAGCAAAGAAAGTATACTAGTCATCAAACCCCCCCATCGTAAGGGCCGGGTATGTGCAGGAAACTAGGGTGGTACCCTGAGGAAGCTTGTGCAATGGGGGGGGGGGGGGCGTGTTAATCAATCCCCCAATCCTGGAGAGACTGTAGTGAGGCTCAGGGAAAATTACTAACCAATATCAATTGTAATTTTCCCATTTTTGTTTGGTCTCATATTTTCTGCTTTTCTTTGCATTTGCAGCCTTGAATCTCACAAGCCGTAACAATGTTTAAAGCCGTCGCTCGAAACATTGTGCAAGACCTGGATCCAACGGGTGAGCTGAAACCAGTTGTCAGTGTCATCGACTCCAAAGCAATAGAGGTGTTGACGGTGGTGAAGATTGTGAAGACTTCAAGGCTGTTTTTCTTTAATGCGCTGGAGTACCACCCTACACCAGTGAGTGTAGCGGATTTAATCAAGCCTGGTGATGCTGTGGATTTTGGTGAGTGACGTTGCATGCAGTGATGTGCAGGCATACCGTATGCCTCTCTATGTCTGTCTGTGTCTACCTTAAGTAGCCCTGGGTGATGTGCAATATCAGTATCAACCTCACATGACATGCATACAGTTGTCACATTGCACGGACTGCGATAGCTTGTTTGAGATTCAGCATGGGTGATATCTAATTTTTCATAAGATGATATTCCATGGTATATAGTAAAACACTGTGTTGAATGGAGTTTTCCAATAAGTTTTGCTAAAATTGTGATTTGCCAGCACAACTCATGGCAACACCACCAAAAAATTCTATTGACAGATAATAATATTTTGTCTGTCGTTTTTTTTTGGTAAATTTTCAACCCCTTTTGTGCTTTATAACATTTATTGTAATTTACAAGTTACTGATATCACCTGAATGATATCATACAGTGCTCTGCATGGAGGGGGGGGGGGTTCCATTGATTGTCAATAATGCCAGGGCTCTGTTGGTTATGTATGAATATCAGTGATTCATCCTGGGTTGTTTGTTTTCATCCTTCTTTTGTTCGTATTTAAAACCCTACATGGTTTGGCTCCTCCCTACATAGCGGATCTTTTAAAAGTTCATGCACCATCCAGGGCTCTTAGGTCAGCTAACCAACTGCGCCTAGTCACTCCTCCCTCAAGGCTAAAAAGCAGAGGGGATCGGGCTTTTGCAGTGTTGGCGCCAAGACTGTGGAACGAGCTGCCATTGCACATCCGTATGGCTCCTTCAACGGCTGTTTTTAAAAGTAATCTTAAAACCTGGTTTTATGCCCTTGCATTCAATGCACCTTGAACTATGTATCATTCACTTACATGCAATTTTGATTATGTTTCTTGTTTCAAGTTTTACTGTGTGTTAGCCTTCTAGGCTGTATTTTGCTTGATTGTACAGCACTTTGGTCAGCTGCTATTGTTGTTTTTAAAGTGCTCTATAAATAAACCTGACTTGACTTGACTTGCCTCTATTAAGGGGAGGAGCTGCTTACCAGGCTGACTCTAGGAAGGGGAGGAGCTGCTTGCCAGGCTGCCTCTAGGAAGGGAAGGAGCTGCTTGCCAGTTTGCCTCTAGGAAGGGGAGGAGCTGCTTTCCAGGCTGCCTCTAGGAGGGGAAGGAGCTGCTTGCCAGGCTGCCTCTTGGAATGGAAGGAGCTGCTGGTCAGGTTGCCTCTAGGAAGGGGAGGAGCTGCTTGCCAGGCTGCCTCTAGAAAGAGGAGGAGCTGCTTGCCAGGCTGCCTCTAGGAAGGGGAGGAGCTGCTTGCCAGGCTGCCTCTAAAAGGGGAGGAGCTGCTATGCTGCCCCCCTTGGATATGGATAATCACAGGGATGGAAAGCGACCCCTGGCTCTGCCTTCTGGCGTGAGGGCACTGGAATAACCCAGCTATGCATCCAGGTCCCATTCCCTGAGCCGGGATAAGCAGGGTAATCCAACTAATGGTATTATGGAGTTTCACAACTTCTGTCTTTTCAAAGCTCGATGTATGCCCAGAGCATCTTCTAGGTCAGGATTTCCCGGTTCCTGCCCTTTAGGACTGGAATTTTGGATCCCTGCTCTAGGCCATGCTCATCACGTTCAGAAGTACCCCCAGCCCCACCTAGGCAGACGCCGGCTCCATCTCCAACACCCTCTTTCCCTGACAACTCCCGGTTTGGGCACCACATAGATCCTCAAATTCATGTCAGGTCCCCAACCCAAAAAATAATCAGCCTCTTCACACTTTGATCCGAGCCTTTTCTTCAGTGGGTTCCAAAAGAAGACAGGAGACATGTTTGGGCCTGGGATCAGCAGACTCAATTGTTAATGAGCCTGGGAGCGAAGAGAATTTCTCTCACGCATTTGAAGAGGAAATTTCCACTATGGGGAAGCGAGGATGTTTCTCCCCCCAAAGAATAATCTGACTCTGTGGGGACTTGCTCTGTGGACAGACCCCTAACCTGTAATTTAGCGACGAGATCCACCACCCAGTAGGCGGTAAGGAAAGAGGTTCAGTGCATGTTCCACAGCTTCCTTCTGCAGCAGAGACACCTGCCGAATTTACCTAACTGGTGCTGGAAGCTTTTCCTGATGTATGTGTCCGTCTTGCTTAATCATCCCCTTGTATCCAGTGGTCCGTGATAATATCAAGGGAAGATTCTGTCAGACGTCATCGCAATATTCTTCTGCAATGAAGATAGAGATGCGGGGGAATCACACTGCAGTCTGAATGCCCCCTCCTTATTCCCATCCTTACAAACACACGTGTTTCCCCATGCTTGCGGGGAGAGGGAGCAGCCCTCTGCTTTTCCGTATGCCCCACCCCACATCTTCAAGTGGCGGGGGGGGGGGGGTTGTCACCACAGAGCTACAGAGGGGAGATAGGCGCAGCCGCTGCAAGATCAAGGGGAATCATTCATTAATGCGGCAGCACTGCGTATTTCAGGCTGCAGGAGGGCAAGCGGGAAGGGGCTCCGACGGGAAGAGCAAACGGCTCCTCCATGCGGGAAGGAGCCCCAGCGGGAAAAGGCAAACGGCTCCTCCATGCGGGAAGGGGCTCCGACGGTAAGAGGCAAACGGCTCCTCCATGCGGGAAGGGGCTCCGACGGTAAGAGGCAAACGGCTCCTCCATGCGGGAAGGGGCCCCAGCGGGAAAAGGCAAACGGCTCCTCCATGCGGGAAGGGGCTCCGACGGGAAGAGGCAAACGGCTCCTCCATGCGGGAAGGGGCCCCAGCGGGAAGAGGCAAACGGCTCCTCCAAGCAGGATGGGGCTCCATAGTCAGGAAAAACAGGTCAGAACAGCCCTGTTGCGTTCAGAAGGCTTTCCTATGTCGCTGATTTACATCCTTACAGGCCCCTGGAAAAAAACTGGAGGAATTCAATTCTAATTAAAAACAGCACGCTTCACACAAAACGGTATAGGTCCGGAAAAAAATGCAATGATTGCATTTCTAATTGCTTAATGTGAATAAATCTAATAATTAATCTTTCTCAGTATTGTGCACTATGGCAGTGAGGTAGAAAGAACAATACAGGAAGGGCTTTCTGCAGGGAATTAATTATGATAAATCAGAATTAGAGTTTGCAGCAGCTGCTGGTTATAATGTTACGCAAAAAGGAGGCGTCAGGGAGAGGCGGGAAGGTGTTGCCACAGCCACCTCTTCACTGGCGAGACGTATGGGGGCTGTAGGCGGCATTCTGCATTTGATCAGAATGACAATGACTATTTATGGTTGAGGATGGCCTTCCATCTCATCACGGGCAGCTGGAAGTGTCTAAAGTGTGAGACTGGAATGGAATGGAAATGGACTAGCTGACTGGGAGGTAGATTAAGGGTCTGGGTGGTTTTGCATGTGGACATGGTGTCATGTGACCCTGTTCTCATGTGACATGTGATGCAAGTGAGACATTCTAAGATATTACACTAAGGGGGCCATAGGGAGTGTAATAAGAACAGAGATTAGCAAATGACATTTTCACAGGATGGTATTGGGCTCGTCGACAGCTCACTGGCAATCTGTCGCTGAATTATGCAAATTCAAAGGACAGGAACAAATTTTAATGTCACTAAATTAGCTACTATACTGAATTACATACACAATTTGCATATTTATGTTGGATATATCGGCCTTTCCTGTGTAGTTGCCCATTCGATACCCATCTCCATGGATTTATTGGGGCACCTACTAGTTCCTTAACTTCATCATTAATGTCCTGGTTGCCACAGAAACGCCGAGCCGCTTAAGCCAACTGCAGTGTTCAGCGGTGAGTTATCGCTCTAGCAGAAATCTGATGAGGTATCAGAATAACAAAGCTGATTAAGATAGAGGGAGACAGCAGTCCACAGCCATGTGTTCAGGACCTGACAGGAACATGCCATGTTTTAACGGTCAACACTGCTCATTAGTCCCTGGATAACCAACGGTAGGTGCGGGATGTAGAATCGATCCCGATACACAAGAGAAAACCTGCAGGACAGAGTTTGCTTAATAAATGTGTTTCTCACACTTTAACCTTGTTTCTGCTTCCCATCCTACCTGCTTTAAACAAGCGCAGTTTCTGAAATCATAGCTAATTGAGTCGGATGAGGAGAGAATAGATTGCATTCACACACTAAGCGCCTTGCGTTTGTTTGGCTGCCACGGTGATACATCTTCGCGCTCTCGGTCACCACCGCGTTTTGCTCTGCCCCCAAAGTCATTAACTCAAAAATAACCAAGGGGCATGCTGGGTAATTTTACAGGAGACATGTCCTCAGACAAAAATATCTCTGAATAACAGCTAGTTATTTCTCCTATAATTTCTAAGGTTGTTTGCCAGAAGTTATAATGTATGGCTGTCTCTTGATAAAAATGCAGTAGAAATAGTATATGAACAGGGCTGCTCTGATTGGTCAGTCCAATTGGATGAAGGCTTCGTACTTTCCGAAGTGTTAATAAAGCTTCGCGCCTCGGAGCTTAACAGCAGTGCCGTGAGTTGTGGGGGACCCAAATATGCTTGGCACACAAAGCGTGGCGGTTAGGCAGAGAACCACGAGCGTGCCAGCCCAGCCGGCCCAGTGCTCGGCCGAATTCAAACAGCGGAGAAGCGTGAACCTCCAGAGGAGGCTGTACGTGCGTCTGCTCCACTTTCCGTATGAGGTTAAAGCGTCATTAAAATGAGAAGTCAACGTTCAATTAAAGTTTACACCCAGGCGATCAGAGCTACGCCGCTCTGCCTACATGCTAAATAATGACTCGGGCAGACAACATCGAAACGCGATTGGGCTTTTAATGTTGGGGGGTGACGGGGGCTGATTATGGAAACTTAGAGCAGAGCCGAGTGCATGGAAAGTTATTTAAGAGCACAAGCGTTCAGACGATATATGTAGCAATAAAGCAGTTTGCCCGCCTGTGAATTTACAGCTAAATAATTTGACAGAGTATCTGGGTAGTATAATTAAATGTTGGCTAATTTATGGCTCAGTATCGCAGCCTGGTGATTCTATACCGACCCGGGAAATTAAAGAGGGACCTGTTCGCATGCAGATCGATTAAATAAAACTGTTTCGAAAATGAAAGACATGAAGCTGTGCCATCTCCTTGAATGCCAATGTTCATGATTTGAAATTAATTACATTACACATGGAAATGAGTCTCTAAATCACACGACAGTTGTATTCAGACATAGTGCTATTCTGGAGTGAAATTCTTGGTTAGTAACATGATTAACGTGCGTTTGCTACTGGAACGCCGCAAGGTAATTATCCAACAGGAGGATCGGCCTTAGTGAACAGTAGCTGGTTGTTGTTTTGCAGGTGCAGGTGCGTTTGGGTTCACATAAAGTGTCCGGTTCTGCCCGGGAAGTGTGTAATCTCGTTTTACGGCCACACTTTTCACCATCTTCATCAGAAATATGTGCGCTGTCGGTCTACCCTGTCATCAGCCCTCGGGTCATTCGGTACGATGCAAGCTGAGGAATCTGCTTCAATCACATGTTCTCTATGACGACCACCCCCCCCCCCCCCCCCCCAGCCCACCCCAGGCCCTAGGCCTGGAAAGTATCCAGGGTGCTGATTTATCAGGGGCCAGCAGGACCGCCTTCTGTGAACCTTTTTGTGCACCTGGTGCCCGGCGGGGCAACAAACTGCTTCGTTTCACCGGGGGGAGGGGGGCACAAAGGTGGGACTGGGCAGCTGGCCCATTTCCATGAGGCCAGAATGACTTCAGCAGGAGGAGGCTGTACAGTCAGCGGCAGGCCTGAGGCTCCTTCTCACCATATACGGGCCATTTGCAAGTCGGCATCACTGAAAAGACAGGAGCTTGTTGGGATGATTAGGGCACGTGCCTTTGTGGGACTGAAAGCGTAAATAACAGCGAAAACAATTTGGGTGGGTGTCCACCAGAACACAACGGAGGACATCACAGGCCGCCAACCCACAAGCAGCTGGTACTCTGTTTAAGCCACACACTCAGCCCATTGAGCTAGGCGGCAGTCCAGGGGGCAAGGGAAACACACTAGAGGCTTAAGGGACAAGCAACAGGTAGGAGAACAGGATGGTCAGCACCACCTGCTGGCCAAACAGGGAGAAGACACGAAGGGCAGGATCTAACTGTACAGACCATGACGCAAACTGGCAATCTTCTGAACACAGACACAGAAACTTGCTGAACAACTCACAGCCCCCTATTGCTTACACCTAGACAGTATACCTGTACGTCTGGTGCACTGTCTTACCCAAAGACCGTGATCCGCCCATCTGTGGAACATGCTAGTCTCCATTACCCAAGGAAACCTTGATTATTTCCTGAGCGACTATTGAATTTGGCCACTGTGCATTGACAAAGGATGAGCGGTGCGCTTCATTAACGCCAGTGGGGGGATGTGAGCCCATCTCATGCTGATCCTGATGTCATTATCACGGTTATGAACCTCGCTACCTCACGTTATTATCTGGACCACCATGCCAGGGCTTAATCACCTTCCCAAACCAGCTGCCCTCCCTTCCATGAGGAACAGCTTCCATACAGGGTGGGCTTTTCCATGGGAAGGGTCAGATAGGAACAATGCTGAATAAACACACACATAAATAAAGCTGAACAGCGAGTAAGCCGACATCTCAATTAAATTCCCTGCATCTAAGGATGCTTTAGTTGCCGTTCAGCTGTAGTTATGTATATTTATTTGCCTGCATTCAAGATCTGGTGTGAACTGGTTCAGGGTGGGCCAACAGAAAACTGCGGCTCGCTGTCACGGTTGTGAGCCATCAGACATAGAACAACTACAGGCATCTTTTCGACATCTATCGATTGGCTGAATGTTCACAGCTCGTGTGGAGGCATTGTTCAAAAACATAGCCGCAACATTCAGCTAATTAAAAACATGTAATTTCATCAAAACAAGGTCATTCGTGTGTCTCTTGGGGACTGTCCATGTGTAGAGCCATTATCGCACCATAGTTTATATAACTGAAAACTAACATTATATAAACCGAATACTGATAACACCTTTCCGCTGTTACATATCACTAAGTGTACTCTGACAGTTAATGCTATCTGTGCATCTCGTATTTATTATGCTGCTTATCCATTAACAGCACCGATTCTTAAAATCATGATGTATCGGCTAATTCGAAGGCTCTTTTTCTGATAGCTAAGGATGTCAACCATTTATGGTGCAAAAACACACAAACAAGAAGAAACCTCAGGACAGTTAATCACCGTACCGCCAGCAAGGTCGCTGCCACGCATCATGCCGGGACACTGAGACAGCCAGGGTTTGAGGACGGGCACATTCACGTCCTCAGGAATCGCTCACATCAATCAAAAGTTTGAGACAGACATGAATGATTCAAATCTGGAAGATGACACACACTGTACCACTTTTGACAGTGAAGAGAGAAGTAAATATTTCACATACAGCTCAGAGAAATGCCACAGACTCCCAGCTTCTGAAACATTATTTTGGAAGATAATAATCTGTTCATTTACTGTTGGGGCCCTCTTGGACGGATCTAACGTCTGATGAAAAATAATGGGTACAGAAGAGAAACGAATTTGGGTCAGAGAATATTTACAGCTGCAAAAGCTCCGTCTGAGATATTCCTTGGCAAGGGGGTCTGTCTGCTAGGGAGCAGGGTGGGGGGAGGGGGGTCAGCATGCTGTTAAATTAACTATCGAGCTTGTTGATGTTTCACAAAGGGGGGCAATGGCCCGTGGAGGAGATGGATGTGGATTAAGCAAAAGGATCAGGCAAAGGCACAGAGGCAAGGGGCCATAGGAAGACATGAGGAAACCTCAGAGGAAGTATCCGAAGGCAGTATGTGCATCATATCGAATGTAACCCACCAGATCAGAGCAACATAGAATTACATCACCTGAATTAGCTGGACTTTCTGATAGAGGGATAGGGCGTGATTTGTCGCACTGCATATAGGAGGCGACACTGAGGCTTCAGATATTACTTTGGCCTGAAGGTGCATGTGTACCGTTTCAGGGATGCCGTTTGATGGTGTGGCAGTGTTTGTGATTATAGTGTGATTACATGCTGAATTATTTATGTAGCTGCACACTGATGCAGGCCCAGACGGGGCAGCAGCCATACATTCTCCGTATTTCATTTCTTCACCTGTGGAGGATTCTTTGTGTGTGTGGGGGGTGATATTATTGCTGCTGAAATCGGAAAGCAATGAACTTTAGTGTACTGGGGAGCTCAGGGGATCTTGGCGACGGGGCAGGAAGCCGGAAATGGGGCAGCAGCAAAGTCAGAGACGTAGGTCCTTCAGACGCAGATACGTCTGTAAAAGGACCAACCCAGCAGAGCTGCTTGACCCGCATATCCCCCCACCTTCCTGCCGCGACCACCGCCCCCCCCAACCCCCACTCCATCTGGCCGTACTGTAATCCGCCCTGGTGAGCAAGTGCCCATTCCATGCTGACCCCGTCACCCTGCCGGCACTGTTGGCACGGCGACAATGATACGACACGGGAAGCTACCGGGGAGAGACCGTCTGGATCTTGCCAGTTCCGCTCACTGTCCTCTGGTCCTGGGCGCTGCCTCTGACATGGATGTACGCACTTCAGCGAGAGTCACAGGGGCTGCAGCCTCAACGATGCAGATGCAGTGACTCAGGCTGACTTGTCCAGCTTTGCCGCTCTGCTTGGACCCAGTTCCCACAGTCACCTGATTGTAGACGTGGTAGTGGTTTGTCTCAGGTAGGGACAGCCGGCTCACTTTGGGACGAGGGGTTTTTCCTCTTATAAGAGTTTTTCTTATTTCTTCCTTTGTTGTCTTCGATCACTTTCAGTCAGGGTGTCCTGCTGTGTAACATTAACTGTCTTCTCACGCTTCTCTCTCTGTCTTCTCCTTGGCATTCGGGGAAAGTGTTTTTCGAAGGTCGTTGAAAACATAAGAAACTGAAGGAACTTCAGGAGGAATGTCTGGCGGAAGACTTACAGTCAGAATAAGCAGTAAAAAGGGCAATTTGGGTCCGTACATGAATAAAGTACAATATCACCTGTTTAGACAAGAGAAAATCAGGTAATACGAATCAACAGAGATGGTGCCCCATGACATAGTCTGCAAGCAATCCGTTCTCCTTCAAAACTGCATGCTAATCGAGTCCACTGAGACGTATATATGTCCACGGGCTTTCGTTTGTAGCTAAACATTCTATGTCATTAAAATTGCCGGTTTTCCTGAGGGTCTCCCAAAACGGGCATGTTGTTCACTGTGACTCTCGTACCAGCATCAGACAAAAAAAGAAATAAAAGAAAAAATGACTCTTAAATCTGTCATTTCAGCCAAAGTCACACTCTATAGTCTTGAAGGACATAAGTGAAGTCACTTTTTTTCCAGAAAGAAGCCTTTCATACCTGACGTTAAGAGGTTTGGGGGCCTCTGGGGGAGGCGCTGGGAAAAAGGCAGCATCATGGGAGGCAGGGTTGTGGAAATGTGTTCTGTTTGCCTTTGGCCTAATGAACAGACCGCAACCATGGCGTCACGCACAGGAAAGGGCTCCTCTCTCACAAGGAGACATAAACATTACATCCATAAAGCTTTTGTGGTGGCAACTTTTTAAGGTGAACATATATAGAGCATCCAGTGACCATGACCAGAATACACAGTTAGAAGATGGATGGATAGACATGTATGTAGAGTTGAAAGTCAAATATTTCTCATTATTTCATCTATGCATGAATTAAATTATGAATGTAATTCATCCATTACTATTTAAAAGCATGTCTGTATCTCCCTGTTTTTTTCCAGTATTTTTTGTTCAGAATGATGAAAAGATCCTTTAATTACCTCTTCCCCCAGTTCCTTTAAATTGTAGTGTTTAGAAAAACACACCTGCATTCTGAGGATGCTTTTGTGACCTTGCAGGTTTCCTGTTGTTCTAACAGATTAGTGTCTCTCCTTCAAATATTTGTACATATGCGAATTGCTTGTAGGGAAAAAGCAAAAACAGATTCATAATTGACTGAAAAGATCAGCCAACGCAGTCCAGGTAGGAAAGCAGTTTGGTGCATCACTTACTAGATTTACCGCCAGGGAACATGAAGAATGAAATACCTTTTTGGGATGGTTGAAGCCGCAGGAACAGAGAGAGACGGGCCAGTCACTGCGTAAGAGGATTAACCCTCCCTTTGGAAAGCCGCTCGCTCACTCTCGTGCCGACCCATCCTCGCCGTGTGTACGCGGTGGGAACACATTGTCCCTCACCAGTGCATCTCTGCGAGCTGTAGCACTGTGTTCATCTGCAACTCCCCACGGTGTTCCGGCCTTTTCCATCTCTACCCGAGCCTTTAATTTTCCGGGAGGTGTCTGAGAAGGCCACTGCGGTCCTGACTTATGTACTGTTAATCCTTCACCGGAATGGCTGTCCCGGCACACGGCCTCAGACATGGGGAGCGGGCAGGAAGGAGCTGCCGCCTTGCCCTTCTCTCAGTGGGTCATACCCAGCTGAATGTGCCCGGGGCAGGTTGGAAAGGGTGCCACAGGGCCAGCAAATCCGAACAGGCCCGGAGGCACAGGACCGCGACCAGCTTATCTGGGAACACACAGTTCCCGCTCGCCAATCTGAACAAGGTGTCGGCCTCATCCCCCATCCCCCGTCACTCGTTTAAATCTCCGACATCCTCGCCTGAACGGAACGCCAACTCCTCTGGCTCCTAAGGACATGAAAACATGCTTCTGAATCCATCATGCATTTTTGCTCCTTTGTCAAAGAGAGCACCTCTTCTGTTAGATCCTGTTAGGCTCTTATTCCGTGTGTGTTATAGATCAGCGTAAGAGCAGCTCTCAGGTCTATTACTGGAGTACACTGAGATTTTTCAGGGATGAATGGTAAAATAACCACCATTGAACACCCAGTGGGGGGGTCAATAGAGCGCAGAGCCATTTTGACAGTGCAAAGCTACCTGCAAAATGTGCCTTGTTTTTTGCGGCTTGGACAGAAACACAAGGTCTCTGCCTTCTGTATGTTCCTCTCAGTGTGTGAGATAGCTGCACTGTAGTATCTCCATCAGCTGCTGCAGGTTTCCAGCTGCCCTGCAGCTCTATGTCCTAGCAGGAGGGGGGTGGGTGCTGTCCAGGGATGCCTATCTGCAGGGGATAGACTCGTCTTTGTCTGACTCTCACCCATGCGGGGGAGAGGGAGAGCAGTGTTTGGTTCTCAGCTCTCAGCACTGAAAAGATATAAATAAGGTCAGAGTGTTTCGTGCCGGCAGATAAATAAACGCAGCAATCTTCCTGGCCGCTATAGATTTTCCCACTTTTATTGCCACGGACTCTCTCTGCCCTAGAGGGTAATAGATGGGGGCAGCAGCTCTGTCGCCTTGGACTGCCCCCCCCCCCAACATTTGTGGCATGTCCCGGGATCTGTTCTCATTTATCGGGAGATTTATCTAGAGGGAGCACGCCTCGCTTGTGAAATACCACATCAAGGTCCTCCAAGCCGCTCTTTGCCCCGGCCCGTCTGTTCTGACAGGGTCGTAAAATCCGCTCGGGGTGCATGGTGCCGGGAATGAGGCCTAGGGTTGGAATTTACACACGGGGCCGTCACCCACACTGGGGCCGCGGACCAGGCGGCGGGATGAAACGTCCTCACAGACGCTGCTTTCATCTCTGGGTTTTTCCCTTTTGCTCCTTAGGGGTACCTGGCCTTCCTAGCGTGTGCGGGGTCATAATTAAGCTGGGTCTTCCCGGGGGAGGGCAGGGCACTGACCCGAGCCTGGAAATGAATTAGTGTGTGCAAGTTTTCTCAAGAAACTAGGCCGCAACCAGGCTTTCAGTCATTCCTGCTTCCTACACCACTAGAGGAACCCCCCCCCCTTTCCCTCACAGACACATGCCTACACTCTGCCTATTCTGTTTTATAATGATACAAATAGCTATTTTAGCATTCCCATTCAAAATCATATAATTATTGCAGAATTATTACCTAAGACGTGACAGACTGAGTGCTGTAAGGAGAAGGGGGAAAAGCTCTCTAAAAATAAAATAAAATGAGTATATCTCTGTAAAAAAAGGAACGCATCTAGCTTTTCTGAAGGACCTTGTGGTGCAATGGTAGTGCATTTGACACAACCTCCAGAGGTTGTGTGTTGTTGAATCCCATCAGAGTTGGTTCTTGTGTGAGTCAATAGATTACGATGCTGCATGTGTAATCAGAAGGTTGCCAGCTCAGATCCCAGAATCAGAGTGACTCTAGTGTTATGGACCTGAGTAAGGTCCTTAATTCTCAGTTGCCCCAGGGACTGACTGAACAGTACTTTTTAAAAAAATTATGCTACCTTGGAGAAAAGTATCCCCTAAATTAATAAAAAAGGTGTCGGGGGGGTTCAACCATACATTTTTTAGCTTGAAACATTTTACGGGGCTGTGTGCTGTATCATATCTCCTAAAAATACCTGATTAGTACTCGTGGGCGCAAACGCATTGTACATCCTTTACTCATTCATCTCGCTGCCATGCAGGTTAAGTACCCAAGTCGACAACTGCAGGGGGGACACCCCCAGGGATGTGAACTGGCAACCCTCTGTTTATGAGCTGAGGAGGCTCTTCTGGTAGCGTTCCGGATGTGCTACACTACCTGCACTCACTTATTATTAGGCTTCGTATATCCCAATAGTTATAGGTACTTGTGATTTAATGCACTTTAACAATAAAGAAACAAATTTAACGTCACTGTGGCAATTTATAGCCAAGCCCATGTTTATAAACAGCTCAATTAGTGAGACCCAGCTGATCCTAATTGGACTGGTTGCCTTCTTAGGACCTAAATGACATCCCCTGGGTGAGGCGTGGGGGTGTGGGAGTTTGGGGTGGCCAGATGCTGGATCTCAGGGAGGTAAAGTGGGTGTTTGTGTCCCAAAATAGGAGATTTTGTTTTTGTTTACCTCTTTTATTATATCTGAGGCTTCTCCATGCAGTTTTTGGTTTGATAATTTGATCCACAAAAAGACTTCTAGCCCAATTCTGCTTGTTTTTCTTACGTAATGGGCCTGGTTGTTTGGTTCAGATGGCTGTGTATGCTTCAGTCAGCGGCTTTTGGCAGAATGCTAGAAAAAAACAGCCTATTTGCATATATATATATATATATATATTACTTTCAGTGGTTGTTTTTAATCTTGCTTTCTAGTTGCTGTCAGTGTACCTGCAAGCTCACGGGAGAGAGTTTTCCTTTTTTTGCCCTCTCCTCATTAAAAAATCTTTCTCCTCACTCAGAAAACATCCCCCAATGAGATAATAGTGTTGTGTTTAAATTTGATTAGCTGTCTATCGCCATTGTTTGAAAAGCTTTCCCTCTAATCAGCGGCATGCAGTTCAGTGCGGGAAGCCGCTGACTGCGGGTGAAATGTTGAAAAGTCAGAATTGAAAGTAAACGGCTCGACAGCTGTAATTTACCAATGAAACAGACGTCCAAAGGAAAAAGGCCCATTTAAATTCCTCGCAGTTGAAAGTGTCTGAATCAACTCAAGGATATTTACCATTGTTCGCCTGTCATTTTGCAGCGTAAAGATTCTTTTTGCATCTGTTTTTGATCAAACGCACAAATCGGTGCGAGTGCATCTGACACACATGGAACCGTCCACAAATATTTAACACTGCAGGTGTGATTCTATCTGGCACTTAACCTGGCCATAGAAATCTGATCCGCTATATGAAATAAATCCCCTGGTTTTGAACACCAGGGTCATATGAGTCGTTGGTAATCCTGTATAGGCATCCCTGCCTTTGGTGTAGCCATCCTATGCAGTCTATGGTAGACCTAAGGTAGACCTCAGGTAGACCTAAGGGGCCTGCCTTGTCTTAGGGAGCCATGGCAGAGCTGGTGGGATAATGGCAGCACAATTTCGGAAACGTTGTTGCCGTTGACAGGCGTGGTTGGAAAGTGGTGTGATCCTTGGGAATTGATGTGCCACTTTCGGGTGGGTCATAACATTTTGCCGCAGAGTGACCATAAACGACGCATAACTACACTGGAGCATCCATCTGCTTCTTCATAGGACAGGGGGCGGAGTTAAACACAGCTTACTCTCCAGGACTAAGGCTGTCTGCCGTTCATTCATTCCTTGTCTGATGTAAGTAGAGGGAAAACACTAGCAGATCCGATTCTAAAGCTCCCTTAACAATTCGATAGAAACATTGTCTTTTCTCTCACGTAATCACCGCTCGAGATCCTCTCCCTCGACACTGCCAAACCCGGGTGATTCTCCGCCTCATCTTTCCCACAATCCCTCTCTTCCTTCCCACCTTCTGGCTCTCCCCAACCAGCTTCTCCAAACTTGTTTTCTTTTCTCTGCCTCCCCCTCACACCACCTTCTCCTCAGGCCTCCACCTGATCCTTACCTCACATCGGCCTCTACTGGAATAGATTCTCCGAGAGATTCCATCAGCTGCTCTGCAAAACTGAACTCTTATCTGTTCCCCACAGAATGTGACGGTGCTGGCCAACCACTGTAATCCTCATGGAGTGTGCTATAGCTTTCAGGGCCATTTTCACTGCTGGTTACCTGGGCGATGGCGAGCATTAGGCGTAACACGTTGGTGTGCGTGAGACTACGTATCGCCTGAAGGGACGCCGGTGCCTTCAGTCAGGGGCAGGTTTGTTGTTTCTGGGGCCCTACTCAAAAAGACACTTTGGGGTCCCCCTGCCCCCATCCTGCCTAGTGTAGTGACTGCTCGTGGCCAACAGAGGGCCCCCAAACTTCGAGGAGTCACATGCAAATGCATCATCTGAATGGTCACAAACACCACCGCTGCCTTCGGTTTAGTTATCAGTTTTAGTCGGCCGGCATCAAGATTCCATCCTGCCTAAGAAACCCCAAAGCCAACAGGATGTGAAGGGATGGGTGATTAACGCGGCACGGGCAGGAAATCAAAGCGCGTGAATCAATAAAATCTGCCCTCGCTCTTTATAGCCCCATTAGCTCAGAGGAAATGAGTATTCACCCAACACTGGGCTTTCAGCAAATCAGCATCATATCTGGGTTCTTTTCCAGTCATCAAGCTCTGTTTTGCCATTTCTTTTTATGTTATGTTATGTTAACTCTTAGCTTAAAGACTAATTTCATTTCAGTCTTGCTGTAGTGTATTTCCGTTAATCGAGGGAGGGGGCGAGACAGTGGCAGGGTGACATCACATATGCTAACGCTTCTGACCGCATTTGTTTCGCGTTATGGGTTCATGTTTTTAACAAGCTTGCAACATGTTTCAGCATCCTGTTCTGATGGGCTCTAGGGACTGGCTGACCCCACTTTCTCAAAATGTACACCGCTTTGGATAAAAGCAACTGCTAAACAAATGAAATGTAAATGTAAACTCACTGTACTGCAATTTCTGCAGTATTGTTTTACCAGCTTGTTTAATAAAGAATTAATTTTTACCTACTATCACAAGGTTGCACGGTGCAATGATTTTCCTTATGCGAGTCATTATTTATAAAAAGATCTAGAAATTAGAATTTCAGTAGGCTTTAATCTGGTGGCAGCATTCAGAATAGTAACTGACTCACAAACAAACCTGCTAAATCTTAAATGAAACGATCTCGGTGAATCTACAGAGAGGTGTGCTGAATACATTAGGAACTGACACAGTCTTCAAGGTCGGGACAGCACAACCCTGTAGTCAACCTTGAGATAAATGGGAGGTTCTTGGGTCTTAACCCAGCATTGGGGTTTAGTCTTCATTTTGAACCATCCCTAATATAACCAGCTATTGTGGTCTGGGCCACATAGGTGGCCTGGAGCCTATTCCAACAGCACATGGCACACACTCAGACTGGGGGAGGGATTTAAACCCCTTCCTTGGAGGGTGTGACCTAACAGCACTATGCATCAATCCACCGTGACACGCTGGGTTTCACTTTCCATAATCATTTCTCCTTTCATTCAGCTGGCTGTTTAAAATTTAACCCAACACCCCACTGGGATATTAGTCACCAAACAGTCTGTCCCCGTAACATCTTTTTCACTCAGCTAATCCAAGAAAACATTTACGTTCAGCCAGCACACTATTACAAACTCGTCTGCCATTAAAGGGTGATGCGTATAATCGCTTCTTCATCTTCATTTTGCAGCTGCTCCCACAAAAGCTGATTATAGCCACCAAAATAATGGCTATTCACTCAAGAATGAAGAACCCTGTGAATTCCTGCTTAATTTATAGAGTGCAATTGGCCTGCTTTTAATATTTTAAGTTAAATTACTAGCTCACAGTTTTTAACTTTTAAGCTATCGAACATTCTGTGATGAATGTAAATAACCTCCTTTGATTAATGCGGCAATTCATGACTGAGCACTGGCTTCAGAACCCCTACCTACATTTTGAATTATTTAAGCATGCGGCAGTGACTTACTTGCCTCTTTGAAGTAAGCAAGCCTGTATGACTGGGTGTTAATTTTGTTTCATTTTTAAGGGAGTACCCCAAAACTGCACAACAGTGTATAGTATAATGTATAACAGTATCTGGGCTGAGTGGTCTTATCCATTCATGACAGTGTCTGGACTGGGTGGTCTTATCCATTCATGGTGGTGTCTGGACTGGGTGGTCTTATCCATTCGTGACAGTGTCTGGATTGGGTGGTCTTATCCATTCATGACAGTGTCTGTTCTGGGTGGTCTTATCCATTCACGACAGTGTCTGAGCTGATTAGTATTATTAATTATCCAGGGACAGCCTCAGGTGTGTGGTCACATGACAAGATATGTGTCTGATCACCTTGTGTTGGTCTACAGTCTTGCCCTGGGTTACGTTTCCTTAACACTCTGCATTTCCCTGGATTGACTCCATGTCACCTCCACCTTGATGGATAAGCAGTTATATGATCTTGTAACTGCTCTTAAGAAGGTAAAGCATAGAGAAAAGAAACCTGCCCCCTGGTAGTCTGATCATACCTGAGAACTTCAACAACCAGTGTGCAAATGGTGCTCAACCAAACTACAGATTTTCAGATCTGCCTGGAAAGAGAACCTCTCAATGTACAGACTAGCACTAGTGACAGCTAGGTCTGTGTGTGTCTCCATACTAATAGAAGAGAACAAATCAGAGCTGTCTCCTGTTCCCCCTAGCATGGCAACAAGCCACCCCGTTATACCTTTGTCTTGTCTCTCATTCCTGTCCTTGCGTGCTTCACTCCAGCTGCCTCTTGATTGCTCCATTGTTAATCCTTGTATAAAAGTGCTTCCCAGCCCTGTGCTCCGAGGTCTTGTCATTGGCGTCATTCCTTTTGTATGCTCATTTTCTTCCGAGTGCTAGCTCTTCTCCATTGTTGACTCCTCGCAGTCTGGTTTGTTTTTCCCTGCCCCGTTTTTAGTTGGAATAAAGCCCTTTAGTTCCCCCTATATCTGCTCTTGACTCCCTGGATTCTTTGTTGTGAAATTAGGTTAACAAAGAATTATTCAATGTTAAACTCAGAAGTCGCAGAATCTCTTAGGAGTGATGACTTTATTATATTTTTAATGGTAAAATAAGATTATACAGACCATCAAGAGCACATCTGTAGCTACATATGGATACCAGCCTTCTGCTAGTCCTATTCATACTGATAATGACACCTCAGAATCTTTTTCCTGTAAAACAATCAGTACTTTTGAACTTCATTTCCTCCTGCAAATCATCTACTAGCATTGTAGACCCATTTCCGACAAAATCTCTTAAAGACGATTGCACCTCTGATTAGCACTACTCTGTTAAACTTCTTAAACTCCTCTCTTTTGCTTGTATATGTTTCAAAACCTTTAAAAATAACTGTTCTTAGACCTGTTCTCAATAAATCAAATCTTGAAATCTTGAAACTAGTGATTTCTGAAATTATAGACTTCTATTAAATCTTCCTTTCATTTCAAAGATCCTGGAGAAGTTGTTGTTTGTTAGCTGTCGCACTTCCTACAGAAAAATAATGCCACTGAATTATATCAATCTGGCTTTAGACCAAACCATAGCACAGAAGCAGCTTTAATCAAAGTAATAAATGATTTGTTTGTGGCTTCTGACTGTGGCTGTATACCTTTGTTGGTGTTACAAGCATTTGACACTGTGGACCATAATACTCTCTTGGACAGGCCAGAATCTGTGGCTTGGTTTCTCGCCTAATTAACTGATCGTTATCAGTTTGTTCATGTGAACAATGAATTTTCCAAGCCCACCAAGGTCACATATAGTGTCCCACAGGGATCAGCGCTGGGTCCGCTACTGTTCACTTTATATACAGTCATGTGAATTAAAAAATTAGGACACCCCATTAAATGTTTAGTTCTTTATTAATATCAACATATTACTATTAAATCTTCTTTCAGGTCATATGTGTAGATAAAGGTGATATAACTGTATCACCTATGCAAAAAAGAAACAAATTCACTTATTTAATAGAAATAATTAACTATGATACCTATTTCCACTTAAGAAAAAGTTAGGACACTCTCACATCCATCATTATTTAAAATGCCTAGAGTTGGATTCTGGTGCATCACATCAGGTGAAAATGATTAGTACATTATTACAGAGCTTTTTTGTGGAGTCTGTCTTATTTATACCATAGACATTTAGTTTGGTTTGCTCTTGATTGTTGAAATGAGTGGGATCACCATGGTGAGATCCAAAGAGCTCTCTAAGGCCTTCAGAAAGAAGCATGTAGATGCATATGAGTCTGGAAAGGATATAAAAAGATCTCAAGACAGTTTGGAATCAGCCATTCCACTGTCTGGAGAATAAACTATAAGTGGAGAACATTTAAAACAATTGGCGGCATGGCCAGGGCAGGCTGTCCTAGCAGGTTCAGCCCAAAAGCAGACCCCAAGATGCTGAAATAAGTCTCCAAAAATCCTAAAATGTCATCTCGAGTCACACAGGAAGCTCTTGCCACAGTTGATGTCAAGGTACATGCATCTACCATCAGAAAGAGACTGTGCAAGTTCGGTTTACATGGGAGCTGTGCAAGGCAGAAACCCTTGCTGTCAAAAAAATACCAGGGCAAGATTGAAGTTTGCCAGAGACCACCTAAACAAAGACCAGGGGTTTTAGAACAATGTGCTTTGGACAGATGAATCTGAAATTGAATTATTTGGACATAGTAACAGAGGAATTTTCTGTAAACCAAAGACATATTTTGAGCAAAAGAACCTCATGCCAACTGTGAAGCATAGGGGTGGAAATGTCATGGTTTGGGGCTGCTTTGCTGCAGCAAAACCTGACCGGCTCACCATCATAGAATCCACTATGAATCCTCCATCATATCAGAGGGTGCTTGAGGACAATGTGAGATCATCTGTCCAGAAGTTGAAGCTGAAGTTGGGGTGGATCATGCAAATGACAATGACTCAAAACATTCCAGTAAATCTACCAAGGAATGGGTTCTGGAATAGTCAAGTCAAAGCCCAGATCTGAATCCTATTGAGAGGCTGTGGGGTGATTTGAAGAGGAAGTGCATGAAGGACATCCTTCAAACATCACACAGCTTAAGGAATTCTGCATTGGAGAGTGGGGAAAACTTTCTGCCAGTCGATGTCAGAGAGTGATAGATAGTTATAGGAAACGTCTCATTAAAGTTATTTCAGCTATTAGGGCACAGGGCATCAGTGGTGGAGGAAGTACTTAAGTTTAGTACAACTACCCTGCAAAATATATACTTAAGTAAAAGTATAATTACTACATCAACATCTTACTTAAGTAAAAGTCC
>JABFEB020000036.1:18091494-18105474 GCA_019775895.2 Stomatorhinus ivindoensis | reverse complement strand
TACTTGAGTAAAAGTACAAGTATGCATTATTTTTTTTACTTAAGTAAAGTATAGATACGTAAAAATTTACTTAAGTAAAGTAACGAAGTACAAATACTAATTTACATTCCACCACTGCAGGGCATCCTGACTTTTTCCTCAGTCAGCACTGGCATCTTAGTTAATTTCTTTTGTGAAACAAGTGAATTTGTCATGCAATCAAATCATCTTTATCTACAAATATAATTTGAAACAAGATTTTATATTAATATGTTGATATTTCTTAATCAAGTGCTAAATATTTTATGGGTGTCCTAATTTTTTCACATAACTGTATGCTACCATTTAGTAACCTTATTAGAAATCATGGTGTTGTTTTCCATTGTCATGTTCATGATACACTGCTATATTTATCTGTTTAACTCTGGTGTTGGATGACCAAAAATGTCTTTATGTTAAACATCGAAAAACCAGAAGAACTGATGGATGGTCCTAAAACTACTCAAAATGAGTTTGACAACCTCAACCCTGGTGGTCTTCCTACTCAGCTTAACACAGGGATCTTGGTGTCCTGCTTGATTGTGATCCATGTTTTAATGCCCACATAAGAAGTATTACTAGAACTGAATTGTACCATCTATGGAGCAGAGCTAGGCTTTGGAATATGATCTCCTTCCATGATGCAGAAAAACTAATACATGCCTTAATACCGTCCAGGCTGGATAACCGTATTGCCCACCTTTCTGGTTGCCCTTCTGGGTCCTTAAATAAACTTCAGCCAGTGCAAAATGCAGCAGCCTTACAACAGTTCTTACAACAGCTAAAAAATATTATCATATTAGCCCTGTTCTATGCGTCCTTCACTGACTTCCACTTAAGTCTCGAAATGATTACAAAATACTGTTATTAATTTATAAAGCACTGAATGGCCTTGCACCAGAATATTTTAGAGATCTACTGGTCTCTTACAACATTCCTTGCCTGCTTCTATGTAAGGGAGCAGGATATCAATTAGTACCTAGAACAGAAAGAACTACAGCAGGCTGCAACGCGTTCCCTTACAGAACTGTCGTCTCCCAGCAGATATGCAAGATTCAGACTCACACTCAGTATTCAAGACTAGACTAAGAAAACACTTGTGTAGCTTATAGGGACTGCAGTTCTAGCTCTAGCTAACCACTCGCTCCACAGCTGACACTGTCGGGTGCAGAGCTGGGTGGGGATCGGTGCCATTGGCTTTGGATGAGCTGAGATGTCAGTGCTGCCACTCTAGCTTCACACTCCCTTGTGGAATTGGAGTGCTGATGTTCAGGGACTCCCCATGCCTGTGTTCCCACCTGCCTCTCCCTCCTACTTATGCTGGCACAGCCATATCGGCTGGAGCTTGCATATCGCACTCACCTAACTGCGCTGCCTCTAGCCTCCCTTGCTTTGGCTAATTGCACTTTTAATTTCTTCTGCCCCTCCTGATGTTTTCTGCCTGGAGGCCCAAAAAATCAGGATAATTCTGCCCACCCTGTGCTTGCAATGCCTCCACCACCTGTGACGCCATTCCAGCCTGCCCTTCCTTCTGCCTGTGACGTCTCTCCTTCCTTCTCTGCTGCTGTGACACTGCCATCAGAAGCATCATCTGCCTGCCTTCTGCATTGAGACTCAGCAGCATCAGCACCTGTATGCCATCATCTGCCTGCCTTCTGCATTGAGACTCAAATCTTATTGAGGATGGGCTCCCCCTTTGAGTCTGTTTCCTCCAAAGGATTCTCCTTTTAGGGAGATTTTTCTTGCCACTCTCGTCTCTGGCTTGCTCACTGGGAGTTCTGGTCAGGGATAATGCAAAGCACTTTGAGACAATGCAATGTTGTGAAAATGCTCTCTACAAATAAAATTGAATTGAACTGAAGTGCAAATGAAATCGTGGGACGGGTGACGGTCTCCTCGTCTTCCAGATGCCTTTTTACATTTCTGTGATCCGTGGTCCCTGTGATCAGTCCTGCTGATTCAGCCGTGTGATTGACGTTCATGAAAACGTCAAATGGTCCCCCAGGATGATGCCTTTCTGCAGCCTTTGGTTATTGCTACAATTTGCACCTTTTTACACACTGGAACCTGTTACCAGCTGAGCCAGTAGCGTTGCTTGAAAGTGTGAGATGCTGGAGTTACTTTGATGTTGCATTTGATGCAGCTTGCATGCCAATATGCATTTAGGATGCGCTGCTTCTACTTTGGCCTTTCCCCTGCATCATCTCCGGCTCCCTTGCTGCAGTGTGATGAGTGTGAGCAATGATCCATCTTCTCCTCATTCTTCTTCTTCCCCCAGTTGATATCTTCCAAGAGAGGACTGGGGACATCATCATCATCATCCCCTGGATAAATAGTTGGAAGACTGACAAACAGAAAGACAGTCAGTAGAGGTGCAATGTTTAGGCCTCGACTTTCAGTGGCACGGCTCAGTTCACACCTCTGGGCTTAATCACCATCAATCTGGATCACTAAATATAACAATGATGAAGAACATGTTACATTAACTTAACTACACATAAAATAATTATGTATACAAAATCAAGTTAAAAATAAAATGCTATAATCTACTGTACTGAATGTAATAATGAAATTAGCCTAGGTTTTGCCTGGATTGTAATTGGGCCAATACAGTCATGTGACACTTGCAGTTGTAAGACAATGAAATAGGTGTAATGTATAAAATACACAAAACAAGCAGCTTGCTTTAACTTTAAACAGAATAATTATTTTCTGATTTACATGTGTTATAGTGTTAATTGTGAAACAAACAAACCTGCGGCAGGGGATTTGGGTTGGGGGGGTAGATACTTGGTTCTGTCTTCCAGAACCGTAATACAAGCTCGTTAACATGTGTATTGCTGTTTCAGTCTCGGTTTCAGAATGATTACACCACTAGTGTAGTGTAGTTTGCTTGTTGAGTGCGTGTGGAGTTTGCAAGTTGGGTTCGTGTTTGGCATGTGTAGAGTTTGCTTGTTGGGTGTGTACAGTATAAAGTTTGGATACTGGGTGCATTTAGATTTTGCATGTTGGGTGCATGAGGAGTTTGCCTGTTGCATGCATGTGATGTTTGCATGCTGGGTGCATGTGAAAGTTTGCACATTGGATGTCTGTGGAGTTTGCCTGTTGCATGCACGTGGTATTGCATGCTGGCTGCATGTGAAAGTTTGCATATTGTATGCATGTGGAGTTAGTGGAATTTCTATGTTCTCCTTATGCTGTATTGGTGTTCTCCTGTTGTGCACAGACATGCAGTTAGGCTTGTTGCTATATGTCTGGCCCACGTGTATGTTTACATTTAACATATTTAATAGCTTTTGCCCAAAGCGACTCACAAGTGAGGTAGGTGAGGTATGTGCCCTGCGATGTACTGGCATCCGTTCCACTGCTGCCTGAGATTGGCTGCAGGCACCTCTTCCTCCCATACCCCTGGTCAAGATGAGCAAGTAAGAGAGCGATAGTTACTGATTATTGCCCCCTAGTGTATACCACTGGGATTTTCAATTATTTTTGTGTCAATCTGCAGTCATTATTATATTGATCTTACACATTATCTCTTAATAACTGTGTAAAGGATCAACAAAAACAAAGCAAGAAGGAAGGAAGAGAAAATATTATTACAATTTTTCAAGGCACCAAAGAATATTTGCACAAAGGTTTTGAAAAAGGTTTTGAAGCCCTTGTCCAAAACAGCAGAAAAGTATGCTTTCCAACTTTGTGTTACAAATCTGCATAAAGAATCATTATTTCTAATGCAGACCTCAGTTATTAAAAGGTTAAAATAAAATTAATCAACACATAAATTGCAGTTTTCCTGGTGTCAGATTATTAAATCTCCAGTCAGTAGGTGACTGTACGGCAGGCCACAGTGTCGACGGACTGCATTTCTCTTGAGATCTCAGAAGGGAGAGAGAGAACCGCTAGTGCTTTTAAAGTTGTACTGTATCAAAATCCTGTTTCAATAATTTATGCAGTAGCTGGTCTGTTCTGTGACCTTAAGAGCAAATCTCATTTTGAATGGCAGAGAAGTGATTAAATGTAACCTTTTCATTGACTGTGGATATCGAACAGGGTAAATAAGTGTTATTTATGGATATATGTTCTATTATTTAGACAAATATTTAATTTATTCTCTTTATTCTCTTCATTACTTTATTCCCACTTTGGGATACAGAGTCTCACAAAAACTGGTCTTTATTGTGATTTTCCTTGTGGACCAGGTTTCCAAGTCCAGTTTATCTTTCCTATGCAAGTGTGGGTATACTTTAGGTACACCTTGGTCCGCCCACAGCCCAAAGAAGGATTTTAACTGGAGACTCTAAATTACCTGATCACCTGTCTGCAGGCTCATGGGAGTTTTACTTATATAAAAATGTTCTAAGAGCAGACGGAAAAATGATTTCCTCACAGAGATAACCAATCAGATCGTAGAGGTGGGTCCAAGCAACAAGTGGAGCCAGATCCAACCAATCAGATGTCTTGCACAACAGTTCGGCATGCACTCCGCTTCCCAGGAAAGACTCCAGGCTCAACATGAGCTACATCAGAAGCTCTGGGGACATAGTAGGGTGGATGGGTTTTTATTAGAAAGGACTCTAGTTCTGTCTATTTTTACAGCTGGATAATTTATTACAGCCAATTTACCAATGACTCCTAACCACCACACCCCAGACGATTAAAGCAAGGGAGCTTAAACATTTGAACTGGCTAGTTTTGCTTATAGGAAAGTAGAGAAGAGCAGATCTCTAGATTCTGCTTCATCCGTATTGATCAGCATATAGTCATATGGTCAGATTTGCAGTGTGAGATACCCATGTTTGTGCCTGCGAGGATAACAAAGGAAACATTTTGGAAAGGGGTAGAATGTGGGAACATCGAACAACGATAGCGTTTTTATTTCTGTTTCATAAAATCTGAATGGATGTGCTTTAAATATGCCGTTTGAGGTTGAATTTGTATTTTATGAGGCACCAAGCAATTATACACATTGTGTGCAGCCTCACAATGCACTAATTTTTATACACAGATGCATTCGATCAATTATTAATCATCAATGGGAGCGCATAGGAGGTCTCAGAAAGGGGCGGTGTGGGGTATTTCATCATGTTTATTCTTTCCAGTTTGGCCTTTTGATAAATCCCTGTTGTTTTTGCATCATCAGTGAAAATCCACATTATGTTGTTATCATATACATTACTTCATATTATACTGAAAGCTGTTTTCCCCATTTATATAGAAGCATTTTTGGTGATGTAACCAGCTCAAGGGTACAATAACCTATTGGAACATGATGCAGCAAACTTTAATTAAAGAAAAACATATCCCTGCTTGTGAGTTACTCGTTTCACCACATGACACCCCCGTGCTGGTCAGGAACATGAAACACCATCAATATTTTAAGACATTAAGGGGTGCGGATGATTATATTCCCATAATGACTTAAGCCACTCTGCGGCGTAACATTGCTGGATACCCAAGCCTCCCGTTTGCTGTGTTGCTATTTGCATTTGTACAAACCTTTCCATTACAGGCATTCGAATCGCTCAGGGTAAGACTGTCAGGCAAATAAATAAAACATGAGAGTAAGAGAGATGGACAGAGAGGCAGAGAGAGAGGAAGGCTGAGAGAGAGGGATGCCGAGAGAGAGGGAGTCAGAGAGAGAGGGAGACAGAAGAGGGAGGCAGAGAGAGAGAGGGAGACAGAAAGAGGGAGGCAGAGAGAAAGGAAGACAGGAAGAGGGAGACAGAGAGAGAGGGAGACAGAAAGAAGGACACAGAGAGAAAGGGAGACAGAAAGAGAGGGAGGCAGAGAGAAGGAGGCAGGGAGAAGGAGGCAGAGAGAGAGGGAGGCAGAGAGAAGGAGGCAGAGAGAGCTCAGCTGGGTTGATTTTGCAGCATGAAGCTGATCTGTTTACAATTGAAGTGAGTTTTAGGTCAGACTTAGTTGATGGATAAAACAGTGCATGATTCCAAGTGAGCACAAAAATACAATATGCATCACTGTTCCTCAATTCCTAAATTAGTAACAAAAATATGATGGAGCACAAATAATATATTGTGATACTATTACTTATGTATTAATTAACCATAAACTAAGTCTAAGTTACATATTGGTGTCATGTCTGTTCATTATCAATGAACTGTGGCGCATCTTTCATCCCAAGCAGTTACTATATCTGTTAATTCTGTAAACCTTTGTGAACTACTGAAGTAACTACTGACGGAACTACTGAAGTAACTACTGAAGTAACAGGTCAAATACTGGTCTCATGTTTTTTTCATTAATGAATCGTGATGCATCTTTTATCTCAAGTAGCTACAACATTTGTTCATGATTTGTACTTTAGTAGTAACTGAGTTACAAAGTATTTGTAGCCCCCTAAATCCCTGCATTGACGTAACTACAGTCTTGGTAACTTCTTTACACACAAACTGCACTGTAAAAACAATTCAGAAAAAAACACACAGAACTTCCTACAGTCTCTAATGAACTGAACTGAACAGATAAAAAGGTCAGGAGCCTGTAGTGACAGAGGACATAATTAACCACTGGCTAAATAGCTCAGTCTCTTCGCCTACATTTATCTTGATTCTGAGCTGTTTAAGCTGCTCAGTTAAGTGAAATTAAAAGAATCTAAATAAAACGTGTCCTCGCGTGGGCTATGGAGCGCAAAGAGCTTTTGGACTGCAGTTTAATTTTCATTTGAGGTTTCAGTGAATGCTCAATCATCCTCGCTTGTTTCATGACATCTGTTTGTTATTCCTGGCAAAGCTGCTGATGTGTTTTGCTGTAAATTAAGTATGCGTGCGGGTCTCACCAGATCAGGCAAGAATGACTGAAGCTAAGGTGATGGACTGTAAGAAACCACAGGCACACATGCAGACACGCACACACAGTCACACAAACATCAATGCATACTCTCTCTCTCTCAGTCCTGAAACCACAAGCAATAGGTGGCTTCGGTAAAAGTCCTGCCCACCGCATCTTTACTAACTGCTGCGCTCATTATAAGACCTTTCCCTGCTGAGCTGATCTATCAGCCATGAATAAGACACCCCACCCCCCCTTTCTGAAGATCAATATGTCCCATAAAGTCCAATAATAACTGTCCTAAAGATTCTTCTTCCCAAAGTGCAGGATCGGGAATCCCAAATTTGCTGCTCTTGATTTTCCTGTTATGTCCCTTTCATGTGGAAACCAAGCTCGATTTTGTAACATTTAGCCTGTTCCGGATTCCATTAAATCCACATCAGCATGAAACTCTGTCCAGTAACACTAATTGTACCAGCTGTTCATCATTCATAAATGATGTTCTCCATCGGTAAATCCTGACTAATAAGTGAATGTGTAAACAATTTTTAAAGATCAGTGTGTTATGGCCTTAGAGTAGCAGTATGGAAAATTACAGGCTGTGTAACCTCAGTCAGCTTGCCTGAAGGTGATGTCACACTCCAGACAAGGCAGCAGGCGTCCGGCAATATAACATCTATAAAGATGTTTTGACGGTAATTATTCTCACGTAGTCCCAACATCCCCCCCCCCCCCCAAAAAATGATGCCACAGGCAGAGCAGGGTATGCCTGATTTCTGTGAGAGCTTTCTGTACCTCTGTGTTTTCAGATATCAAAAATGATCCTTGCAGCCTAGGACAGATAGCCGAGCAGAGAAAACTGAGCCACGTATCAAGACGACACAAAAACACTGAAACAGTTAAGGGATCCGAATAAAACATACCCAGGTGAATATATGTATATTTATTTTATTATTCAGATTTTGCTTAAGATCCAGTTTTTGTTTAAAGCAACTAACTGATAACAGGAAAATAGGCTACAGAACAAAAGGCCAGACTTTACCTACAGTAGTCACTGTAAAGATGAACAGAGGCGGTATTCTGACACACACAACCACACACTGCTTATTATGAGCATGGATAGAAGTGCGCTTGGTTAATTAGTTTATCAGTTAATCAGCAAATCAAGCGTGGAATGTTACATACATTCATTAGCAGTTATCTTTTGAAAGGCTATCTGAGAAAAAACACGAAGGGAAGAAAAACAGCTCTTCAGGGGTGATGTTACGGGGATTATAAACAGCACTGGGCTGGCAGTACGGCACGGCATTTAGACACAGCAGCCAGCCTATAATGAGTGTTTGTGGCAGGCTGTGGCACTGAAATGTTGGAATGGCAGAGCACCGGTAAACCATTTTTATTTCCTATTTTCTTTTCTTTTTAATTTTTTTTGTGTGGTGTGACTGCGTGGGTGTGTGCATCTGTGAACTGCGCATGCGCTGAAACTCACACCTACACACACACACACTCCCACACACACACACACGCACTGCGCCCTGGTGGCCGGAAGCAGCTGGTGCTCCCCAGTACTCCAATCGGCTGACTGCGGGGGGGCTGTAGCTGATCTGGGCTGCAGTTAGTATTACACCCCCTCCCCCTTACACCCACATGCTGAATACCTTTAACTGCTAAAAAAAAAAATCACCGTGCCTGTGTTATTGGGTACTATTTGTTTGTGCACTAAGCAAGTAAATATTGCACAAGGATTGAAATGCTGCTTGAGCAAGCCCTGGTAATTAAAACGGTTGTCCATCATCATTTGCCTCTGGTCCTGGGAAAAGCTGTGATGCTGAGCGATGCCATTCGCCCCCCTCCCCTCACAGATCCCCCCCAGGCCCCCACCATGCTGCCTTGGACATACTCTAATAGCTATAGATTCCAGTCAATCAATGCTGACTCGATGCTAATTGCTAGGAGTAATCTTCTAAACTTGAACCTGCAAGGAGACCAATGCAAAAGCACGGCCGTTTACCACCACTCAAACCAATTCTGGCCCCCTATTGGCCAGAAGTAGTCACTGCGCTAAATATATTATATAAACACATTCCTTATTTAGGAGATGCTAACCAGCTAGCCAAGTATGATCTTCTGACTTGATTTGCTACCTATTTATTTAAACATATATTTTTGAAACATCTGGGGGGTCAGCCCCCACCCCAGTCAGCCTGAGCCCAGATTCCCACTAACTTATAAGCATTTCAAATCAAAGAAATTGCAAAGCCGTACCAGAGAAGCAGGGACAGTGTGATAGATTAGACGACCATCATTTAACGGGAATATACTAACATGAGGCGGGGCTGTAGGAAATGCACCAACATATCTACAGATTCTTAAATCTAAGGCATGAGCCTCAGTCTGTGGTCAGGATGGGGGATTTCCCAGCCATCTGAGTGGAGATCTGCTGAGATGGTGAATTCCAGCTCCGGAATAAAGAGGGATACAAAGCGAGAAGAAATTTAGGGCAAGCAGAGAGAAAAACATGATTACAGACTGTAAATATCGATCATTAAGACTGATTTATACTACTGTGTAGAATCTAAACCATTGATTAGCCACAGGTAGGGTATAGCCACATGCCCTACACTGTAGTCTGACATGCATCTCTCCAGAAATGTAACTACAGGCATCAGGCTACAGTCTAGGATATATATCTATGCAGCTACCTATGCCATAGATTCTAAGTATAAATCAGCCTTTAATGGTATTTAAATGACTACATGATATACCTCCAGGAAAATGCTGTAGGCAGAGTACATGTTATTGGCTCATGAAAAAAATATCAGCAGAGTAGTACAGACGATGTGGTTCTAATCACTACTGCCCTCACATGGTCAAGGCTCCGATGTCATCACTGGGAAGCTGACAGCACACAACAGCTCCTCTGGCAAAAGGCAAAACCAAGCTCCACATCCATAAGGCACCGCAAGGTGTTCCTGGTGTCGCTGCTGGCAGATTCACTGCTGCTGATGAGGCATTTCCAGGCGCTTGGAAAGCAGGTATGTAAATACAGGGTGTTTCTCAATACCAAGAATGCAAAGAATGGTCTTGCTAACTTGCCTTCCTAAGACCAACTCGGGGTGTGATGAATGATGGCACTGGTCTTGTTTGGCGAGGATACAACCTATTTATCCTTGATATTTGGGACAGGGTAGGAATGACACCCGGGGATTTTTACTTTCCTCTGTCCTTCTGTTCTTGAGTATTGGAACTGGTCTTCAGCAATGGAAGATGATGTAAGCGGGTACATGAGCACACAAGGACAGTCAGCTTCGTATACCATACACTCGAACCGGATCCCTGGAATCCTTCGACACTCCATGGGTTGGACCAAACTGCTTATCCATGGCTCCTTATCCCAAGTTTTTTTATTATTTTGGATAAGCATTCCCTCCCCAGCAATCCAAACCCCGCAGTGGGACCGGATCACACTGAATTGCACTCATGACAAAGAAAGTGAGCATGGGGAAGCAAACAGCCCCCCGCGAGGGAAGATCCGTGTCCCGCTAAAAGCTGTCCCTTCTCAACCGTGAAGGCTGACGTCCCTGAGGCCCCCCAGCTGCACTTACCGTCACGCCTGGGTGAAGCTGAGCAGTATTACCGTGCGCCATGAACGGCTTGGGGAGGGGGGCGGGTGGTCTGGTGAGGTCCCTACAGTGTCTGCATGTCTCCCGGCATGGTAACGTACATCCGCTGTGACCTTAACGCTTAGCAAACCAAGGAAAGAATCATGCAGATGTCACATGCATATTGGGCGGCACACAGGTACAAAGAGGCCAGCAGTGTGAGGATGGCGCCCTCTGCAGTCAGAATCATTCACTTTATTGTCTTTAAGGGTCCATGAATCTCCATGGTGCTGGGTATCAGAGTTTCTGTGAGCCACTAGGACACAGACCAGATGTCTTGGCGTGCCTTACGGTATCCCATGATGCACTTCACTTCCGAATAGGTTTCCCGGTCTTATCTCAATTCTTGAATTTTTAAGCTCCAAATCTGGTTGCTAGGTGGAGATTTTGTAACATCATTGATGGGATCGAAGGCTGCGTAGAGATACTGTACGTGTGGGGTGGGGAACGTGGTTGAAACTCGATAAGTGGTGGGGGCTTCAGTGGAGAGTCTGTGGGTCATTTTCACCACATAACACATCTTCCATGTTTCTGTATCAGAATCCAGCTGAGGACAGGACAAAAACAACAGCCTGTCGATGATCAAACAGCTCCCCCCCCACCCATGAGTGACTCAACTCCACCTTGACTGGGGGTGGCTGGTAATTTTGTTTCCAGCCAACCAGGGGAACCAGATGGCGACAGATGGCTGTAGAATCAATCAAGGTATAAAGCACACGGAGGGGAACAGTCATGTCGCGTCCTGGTTTTTATGGCACTTGTCAGGTACGGAAAAAATATCCAGCAGGCTGCCTGGCTTGTTAGTGTGTTCGACAGACATGTTGCGGTGCGATGAAGGCATGCTTTTGGCTTGGGCGTGGTTGGTAGGTATGAAAACAGACATGAGGCAGACGCTAATCGGGAATTCCAATATGGGTGAAGCCCGTTTGTGACAAAGCCAGCCTCCCTCTCCAGCTGTGCAGAGAGCTTAACGTCCCCCCCAGAGCCAGGGGTCATGTGACCTTTGTCCTCTTCCGCAGACACTGTGCTCAGAGCTGAATGCAGGGCTTCCTTAGAGGGCTTAATAAGGGGGAATCCTTTAGCATTTCGGGCATTCCTCTCTCACTGTGCGTAGCGAGTAAAATCTCCACGGACACAGCGCTCAAGGTCACCTACACACAGCAGCACAGAGCCCCAGCTCTCAGCTCCTCTGGCTCAGTGTAGTATCCTATATGAATCTGCTGATGTCATTTTACAATGCAGCTACAGGGTCTTATTTACAGGGGAATCGAACCTGATTTTGCTGCATTGACGATGATTAATCTAGATATACGAGTAAAAATGCATGAAAAAGTAAATATGCATTTATTGACACATAAGCTTAAAAATATTAATTTATGATGAAGTATTTCATTATTCTGTATGCAGACTGTAGAAAGTGAATCCTTGAATAAACAGGAAAAAAGGGTTTGGAGATGATGGAATAACTGAAAAAGAATTCTAAAGATTTAATCTTGAAGGTCTAATATTAGACCTACAGTTGATCCTCCATTATGACATGAGACAGGTCAGGAGAGGTGGAGACTGGTGGGCATTTGATTTCAGATCTATGACCAAATATTTTTCTGCATTTTTTTGTTAACTTTGCTGCTCAGGAGAGGCCTGAAGCTTCAGAACCCGTTCAGAACCAGCTTGCGTCTCCCCCAGCAGATCTTATCAAGCACTGAGATTCCACTTTAATGACAGGATGCGTGGGCCTGGTCTCACTACACGTTTTCTCCTTTGGACTTTTTAATGAACAGAATTTCAGGATGACTGCCGATGCTTATTGAAGTGTTACCCCGCTGTCTGAGTTCTTTTTTTCCGCGACCTACAGCAGCAGCTAATCTTTTCGGGCTCATTAGGGTGCTGATCTCGTGTGCCTCGCCATGCCGCTGGCCAGGGGTGAAGGCGGTGCTCCTCGCCAATTAATTGGCCCCTTGATGGCTTAATCACTCACGGATCACACCGCTGCTCCCAGACGATCAGGTACGCTTCTCCTCGAGTGGCCATTAAGAGCCGAATCAGAAACGGTGCCGGAAAAAGGCACGATCCTGTGCTGGTGACGCTGGCTTGCTTATAAACGAGGGCAGCCAGGGAAACAGCGTAGGAGGTGGGGTTTGGATGAGAGTGCGAAGAGAGCGTGACTCGGCTTAGCTAAGCTCTACTCGCATCCAGCTGATCTGAGATTCATTCACTCCAAAGTCCATTATTGGGTTACATTCTGAACAGCATTCATTTTGTCATTTAATACTGTATTCAATAAATCCACTTCAAGTCCACAGATCACATAAAAGGAACAGGCACAACACATACAGTAAGAAAACCATGCATCAAAAACGATCAAAAATTTTTTTTAAAAAAAGCAAAACTAAAGCATTTTTACATCTTACCTAAATACACTGAGGGACACTCTTACAATAAGTTTCCATTTATAGTAAGCCATGAACTTACTGTAAGCCAATTCTATGCATAAATATTAGTCTATTTGGAGCAAAAAATAATCTCAAATTGACAGAAACTGTCAATTGGAAAACCATCACAGCACTTAAACAATCACCCAACACCCAGTGGAATATAGCTACTATTCAGATTTTCTGATTTTTTTTTTTGGAACAAATGCTAATGGTAAATGCTAATGCTATATAATAACTCCTAAAAGCTTAACAACAGCAATTAGGGTCTATTTTATCTGCATTACTGAACATACATGTGAGAGGTGTCCTCCATTGTCTCTCTGTTAATGCTGGCAACTGGTCATTTGAGAAACATACTGGGGACTGATTTGGTTTCACCAGAGACAAATTTTCACTTTTTTCTTGTAAACCCACATAGCGGCTGAGTCTGGCCTGTCTTTATAAAGAGATGAAGCTTGTGGCCAGAGGAAGTGTTGGGTTTTGGAAAGGACTTATTGAGAAGTGCCAATGACAGAAAAATGCAGCAGTTACTCCATTTAACTTGAAGCTTCAGAAAAGCCTAAGAAATAAATTATTTGTCATTTGGAAACTTTCAGCGTTCAAACATTCAAACACATCACGATACAGATTATACATATACATCTCATATACATTTAAAAACACATTAGGGTTCCTTTATAATGCACATAGGACTAATCAGCATGGAAATCAGGCCGGCCTCTAGGGGGCGTGACCACTGTCTCAGTACCTCTCTGGGACCCACCCATCAATGGGCTCCGCAGGCTGTGCATTATCTTCTCTACAGGCTTTCACCGTACCCCAAACTAAGGCTTTGATTTCTTTAATGAGTAGTGATTGATAATTAGCCGGTAATACAGCTTGATGTTTGTCGCTTAATTTTCATCTCATTCACCAGTGATGCGGCAGTTTCTCTTCCTGCTCCCTGCTCCAGCCATTCCCTCCATCCCTAGACAACCTGCCCCAGCTCCCCCATATACAGTCTCCTTTCAATGGCCTTTGATGCTAAGCGGCTAACGCAGCACACAGGCATACATCAGCGGAGTTGGGGGGGGCGG
>JABFEB020000036.1:18069365-18088088 GCA_019775895.2 Stomatorhinus ivindoensis | reverse complement strand
TGTCACACCAGACCACCACGGAACCTGAATGCAGGATCACTGTCACACCAGACCACCACAGAACCTGAATGCAGGATAACTGCGACAGTAGATCAACACAAAACCCAAATGTGGGATCACTATCACAACAGATCGCCACAAAACCCGAATGCAGGGTCATTGTCACAAATAATTACCTTGAACTTGAACGTAGAGTTGCTATCACAATGAATCAGCACAAAACCCAAATGTGGGATCACTGTCACACACTATCACCATGAACCCTAAATGCAGGATCACTGTTGCGGCAGATCACCACATAACCTAAATGCAGGATCATTGTCACATAGGATCACCACAAAACCTGAATCCAGGATCAGTGCCTCCGCAGTTCACTATGAAACTTGAATGCAGGATCACTGTCACACTTGATCACCTTGTAGGGACAATATATTGAGTCATGGGTGGATAATCACTTTTTCGGTTTGACTTGGGTTTCTCCTGTTACTCTCATTAGCAGAGCTGCTATTTTGTGACGATTATAAAGTTAAAAGGGAATGCCTGCTTAAAATTTCAACTGCAGATGTGATGGAAAAACAGGTTTACGTGCCTTAGAGAACATAGGAGGGTTTTGAGTGTCCCACGCAATCCAAGTGTATAGTGTCACTGATAACACCCCAATAATATATCGAGGCTAAAAATATCATTCATGTGCAGCTTAAAGCTGCTTTATTTAAAGGTAGACACCTGTAGTGTGAAAATGGAGTATATATAAATAAACACAGCACACGCTGCAAGGCATACACAGTATAACATCTGCATGCATATGAGAACATGCGGTTCCATGTTTAACAATCACGGCTGTCAGTCCGTGTTCTTGGCACTCTGTCTCAGAGAAGATGTGAAATGTGAGCAGTAGGACGGCTGCGAGGTTCAAACCGTGAAGGCAGATTCTGCCACAGTCTATGGGAAACCTCTCAGCAGGTCTCACAAAGAACGCCTCTATAGAAGCTTCCAGAAATCCGGTACTGCAGTCGATGAATTGCTTTCAGAAGAGACTCTTTTAGCTCCCCGTTAACGGCCCTGACACCTGTACTCCTAAGGGCATTTTTCTTCAGACCTGCCTGTGAAATTCACTGAATTGACTATGAGGGACCACAGACAGAAGATGCAAGTGCAGCTCAGATTCCACCCAAACAGCCCTGTGTAATACAGTAAGCAGAATCAGTGTCGACAGTCCAGGTCCAAAACTGAGCTGCTGAAGCTTCCTGATGCACGCATGCCCTGCAGTTAGATGCAGGGTTAATGCCAGAGGCTGCAGTGAAAGGCCAGTGGAGTGACCAAGGTTCAGTGGGAAGGCCTCTGTGCTGGAAATCGGAAGCTCAGCAGTCTGAATCCTTGGGCTGGCAGACTGACACTGCTGTTGGGCCCTTGAGCAAGGTCCTTAACCTCCCGAAAAATGCTCCAGGTGCCAGATAAATGGCTGATACTATGCTCAGACCCCAAGCTTCACTTTCACCTGTTTATAGAGCTAATGGGACTTTTAATTACACAAAAATGTTTTGACGGCAGAACAAAAGATGACCTGAGAGATAACCAGTGAGTTTGTAGAGGAGGTAGGTCCAAACAAATAGATTAGGCTGTCATGGATCCTGACAGGTTTGGAGCGTGGACGAGGCATAGTGCAAGTCAGAACAGAAACGTGGATGAGGCATAGTGCAGGTCGGAACAGAAACGTGGATGACCCACTTGTAGCTCATGGGACAGAAGGGGTTTATTAATAAAAACAGAAAACACTGGGCACACAACAAACATAAAGGGGTAAAAAGTAAATGAGGAATAAACAAAGACTAATTACAAAGGATGGGAGGGGGGCAGAACATACATGTAACATCATACAACAAACAATCAATGAACCACTAAGGAACGGAACAGAGGAAGGGACTTAAACTGAAACTAAACTGGGTAACAAGACTAACACAGGACAGGTGAGACTAATTAACAAAGACTGGGAAAACAGGCCACAGATGAAACTAATGCTTAAATCAAGGGACTGGGAGGGGAAAACCAAGACACAGAAATAAGGAGACAGAATCTAATATGGGGGAATAAGGGGTGAACAAGAAAGACAGGTAAAACACAACCAAAGCTCAAAGCAAGAAACCAAAACAGAAAACAAACCACAAACTAGCCAATGAAACAATACAAACACAGAGGGCGTGGGATTCAATCACAAGACATAGAGGTTCAGAGGAGCAGGGGAAAACACAAAGACTGACCACAGGAGCTGAGCCTGACAGAGGCGGGACCAACCAAACAGATGTTTTGGTTCTGCCTCCTCAAAATAAAATTAGCTTAAATTAAATGGTCAGTTTTATTTTTAGGAAGAAAATTAATTGTTTAGATTAATCCATGAATCAATTAAATAGTCCATAGATTTACTAATAGAAAAATAATTGTAAGTGGCTACAGGTTGTGAGGAAGCCAGATGTCTATTAGTGTCTAGGAACCAGGCACACCTGACCTGTTCTGTGTCTATATGGAAATAAGACAGATGTATGATTCCCTTCCTTTACAAACAGTGGTGGGTTATATCAGTCATGGCCTTATAGTTCACATCTGAAATAAATGTTTTTTAAAATACAGATCCAATGTTCTTCCATCAAAAATGCTTATGAGTGTTAAACTGTGGAGAAGCAGGAGCAGGGAGACAGAGAGTTGGGGAATGAGGGTTTATTAAGAAAACACCATGGACCATAACAAGACAGGCGTTAGACTGGGCAAAACATACCTAACACAGACTTAAATACATAGGACTAGTGACAACAACAAGAAACAGCTGGTAAACATGGAGAATCCACACGAGGTTAATGAGGGGATGTGGCACACGGAAAGAGCAGACAATCAGAGCAGGACAGAAAGATTTCAACTTTCAACTTACCCTCAACTGTTCTCGGGATTAACTTCCTGCTCTCTCAAAAAATGTGCCTCACTTTGGATAAAAACGTCTGCTAAATAAATTCATGTGAAGTGTAAAGGATGTGCATTTATGTGCTGTATCTGTGTGTCTCAGAATGGCCTCTGGCAGCCCCTGCAGCCTTTTCACAGGCAATAAGTCGCTTCACCACTGCATTCAGGCGTCTGCTTACCCGTCAAGGTGCCCTTGATGGGTAAAGTCTCTTTCTGGTCCAGCCCTACAAATAAACTGCATTTTCCCTTTAAGGTCCATAAATGCTTGATTTAAACAGCATAATTAAAAATTTTAATCTAGTCTGGTTCAAACAGTAGGCTCTGCTAAATAAAAACATTAGATTGGGTTGTATTTTGCAAACTGGGTCAAACTCTATACATCAAAAGCAGTGATTAGCACAAAGCACCAAAAAATAATGTATTCCATCTAATTAGGGCTGTTTATTTTGTAATTTATCCTTGATCTACATAATGCAACAAAGAATACAGTGACACATTTTATATGAATAATAATCCTTGTGAAGACAATAAGCCTCCCTTTGAGAGATGATATAAAAAAATAGATATTAAACATTTCTCCATGCACAGCAGTGCAGGTCTTGGTAACCTTCTTTTCTGTGCTTAGAGGGCAAAACCAGCACAGCCTGGCAGAGAGATCTGTGGAGCCTGGGTCATCCTTGCATAGCCAAACACTGCGGAGACATGCAGTTTACATCTTATTTTGACAGCAGGCCTGGGGAAAACAGAGAGAGAGTACAGTGGTACCTCAGAATTTGAACTTAATCCGTTCAGAACTCTGGATCGAATCCTAAAAAGTTTGAGTTCTGATCGAATTTTCCCTATAAGAAATAATGGAAAACCAGTTAATTGGTTCCCGGCCCCAAAAAATTATACCTAAATATGTTTTTTTAGCATTTCAACAGAAAATGAACCGGATAAAACAAGAAGAGCATATACTGTACTAATCTAAGCATATTTATCAAAACAATAATTTGTGAAGTAAGAAAATAAATGTATCCAAACAATGTGTAAAGTTAAAAAAAACAATGTGTCCTGCCCGAATCATCCGCTCCTTCCATGTGCCACGCCCCCTCGTTAACCTCGTATGATCAGCTGTTACTGGTTGTTGTCATTAGTCCTCTATATTTAGTCAGTTTGTTTTCCCCGTCCGGTCATTGCATTGTCCGTCTGCATTTTGCCTGCCTTACCTGTAATTAAACCCCGTATTCCCCGATACCCTGACGTCTGCGCCTTTGTCTCCATTCCATCCCCGCACGGCACGACAATGTTATTATAATTAAATGTATTAATGGTTTATTAAATTAATAATAAATCTTTATTTTTAAATGTATTTTATTATATAATAATAATTACTGTTCCTGTCTATCATTGTCTAAATGTATTTTTGCTGCTTAAATATATGTATACAGCTAGAGTAAACATGCGCGATGCTAGCTGTGACAGCGAATGCGAGGCTGAAACTGAAGCGTTACCTTTTGTTTTCGCTGAGAGTCATGCCGCGTGACTCATTAACCCACAGGTACAAGTTATCTTAGGTCGGCGTTCACGGTTAACATTCTGAGATTCAGATCGAGCTCTAGGTAATTCTTTTTCAAACTGGATGGTTAGACTTTTAAGAAATTTGAGTTCTAATGAGTTTGAGATCTGAGGTACCACTGTATGTCTGTGATGTGCGGAGTGGGAGAGAGCAGCAGCATTACAGCTGTTTTCCAACTGGCAACAGGTTAGAGGGAAACTGGAGTCGTTTCTGTTTGTGGTTGAGCTTTGGCCCATTTTGGGGGGTTGGGCAAGGCGTGGGGGCCCCTCCCATCATTGCCTATGTTCTTTTGAAGTGAAGAGGATAGTCCTCAGAGTAACACCACAGTTGCTGCTGTCCCAGAACATTCCGGGATATTTTTCAGAGACATCCTGCATGCCAGCCACATGCCACACTTTGAGCAGTGAGGAAATGCTAATTGATTTCTGCCATTGATCTCATCAGACATTGAAGGCAGAGGAAGATGTGAGGCTGTGTTTGTGGGATTGTGGTCCCTTCCTGCAGCTTAGGGGAGGTTTCTTGCTGGATCAGTGCACTTCTGGAGCCCAGAGCTGTTGAAAAAGGGGATCTTGTGTGGGACGACGAGGCTTTTGGTGAGCTTACTGCAGAACATGTACTCTGCAGAGAAAGTGGTGAAATTACTAGCAGGTACACAATCTTAGGTTGCCTGTTTTGAGCTACTGTCCATGATACTACTCTATTAACAAAGATACTCAGAGATAATACTGTTAAACTAATACTGTTAAGCTCCATTATCTGGAGGAAACAGGGCTAACTAATAGGCACATTACACTAATTATGGCAGAGTTTAAAACTGATTTTCATTGTGTTTTGAGACATAATAAATGGCATGTATTTGTTTAACAGAAACCTTATCATTTAATGTGCCAAAACAAAGTATTACTCCTTTCACTGACAGCAAATGCTGTCGAACAGAAGACTGTCTGCTTTTAATCTTTTTTTTCTAAGAGAATGTAATTAAAATGGAAAGCCACACTCCCCTCATGTCATCAAGCCTCATAAGGGGAAATTAGGCTCTTTAATGAAGCACTTTGTCAGGCTGAAGAGCTACAAACCAGCCGTCCGGCCAAGATGGAAACACACACACACACACACACACACACACAGAAAGAGAGAGAGAGAGAGAAAAGACACAGAGTCACATGGACACATATTAAAGTATGCCACGCTATCACAGGTGCACCTCTAATTATTTCATGAATAATGAGCTTTTTGTGGTGAATGTCCATATGGGCATAAAGGAGGCCAAGGTTATAGCCCAGTAATTTAAAGCTCTTTGCCCATTATATCAGTTGCATTCGAAGGTGCAGTGTTGTTGTGGATTTCCCACAATGCACCACTTTCCCATTTATAACACTGTAGCTATTGAATAATTAAAGAAATTTACCTTTAGTCATAACTGTTAAAGAACCCAATCTGAGGGGCTGTGGTGGGAGGTGGGAACCGTCTGGATCAGGGATGTGTGGTTTGGGACCGCTTTTCCCAGCAGCCATTTCTCCTCAGTGGCTAGAATCTCAAAAATAAAAGATGAGAGCTGAATTTCTACTGGCACTTGAAGCGAGAAGAGAGCATCAGAAGGAGATAAGAGGCACTATGTATCCCGGGCCAGCATCACACAGCGTGCCCAAGCTCCAACGCATACCCCGAAGAGCCAGCTGCACAGTCATTAAAGGCCACTGCACTGCCGCCAAAGCACTCCAGGGGGCAGTCACGAGGCGCTTGGTCAGGGCTGGAAGGGGCAAAGCAACACGACAAGTTACAGTACCTGAGGCCCCACGTTTACAGAGAAATCACCCCAGCAGAAAAACTGGATCCCTTCTGCTAGATGTCACTCAAAGCAATAATTCAAGCGGGGGGGACCTCAGCCCTCAGATCTCCCTGTCACCCCGCTGAGGACCCCACCTACTGGTGGGGCTGGCAAAGCACACCTTGGTTAATCCACAATCCAGAATAAGAGTAGGACAGTGCTGTCACATCAGCCGCTTGCAGACCACACCTCCCGTCTTCCGCCAAGGGATCCGCACCAGATGTGTGATTCTTCAAAACAGCTGGACTGAATAAAACACACAAGAATGCATGAGACTGAACAAACTGCTAAAGCAGACTTTCATTGCTGATTAATTATATCTTAGATAATAAAATGGGTGTTTTTCTTATTATCTCGCATGAGTGGGTGGGATTTATTGCTTTGCCATGCAAACCTGCACCTGCTTTGTGTTTCTGCAACTGCAGATGTCACAGTGACATTCCCCCACGATTTGATCCCTGGCAGTGGGAACGTGTGTAACGCACACTTGAAACACTGGGGAATGGCCGGGGCGGCATGGAGAGCTCGTGCTTGCCTTAGCGATGTGCACGTTTGTTGGGGTTGCCAGGGGAATGGAAAGAGCAAAGGAGAGAGAGATAAAGTGGACAGATGCTCTCACTTATGTATGTTGAGGCTGCAGGCACCCGCAGCAGACTGGATGAAAGACTTAAAAAAAAAAAAAACAGCATTCACGGCATGGTTCTTTTTCCAGTACAGCAGTCAATCTCTAACCTCCATCCAAGGTAATTTGTCTTCAAGTTCGATCGCACTTACTCCCAACGAGTCAATGGCCCATGAAATCCAACACCCCCGACTGGATGCCCCCCAGCCAGAGACAATCCTCTGCTTATTGCTCAAACCTGCCCTGGGATTTCTTCAACAACCTTATTTACCTTTATTTACTTTATAATACATGACCTTGGATAAAAAGGTTATGGGTTTACTTCATTTTACAGAATGGCGGATCGGTCTGCCAATATTAATAATGAGCCGTAACATGCACTAAACACGTGTTAATGGGCTCGCTGGTGCGCTAAACGTGGAGCACACATTAGCGGGCAACATTTTGGCAGACGTCACTGCTGAGACGATAGGGGGACCTGGTATGCCCAGACTCACCGTAGATCGTCCGCACTGCTCCGCCAGATGAGAATTTCTGGGGCGCTGTTTGCTCGAGGCTACTGCTGATTAATTAACTGCTAACTGGTACAGACAGGCTCCAGTTTACATTTCAGGGCCCATCTTCCAATGCTGTGCCAAATGCAGACATCCCAGCTCTCACGGAAGCTCTGGGGGTTGCCTGCAACTCGACAGCAACATCCCTGACACTGATGTGCAACATCACAGAAAGCTGTCCACGTAGAATTAAAAACAATGCAACGCACTCATCTGCCCATTCAACCGATGGTGACATCCTCCCTGATTGGCAACTTTAAGCACATAAGGTGGGATCTGCTAATATAACGTTGGCTATGGAAACCACCTAAAGATATGGCGTTAATCCAGAGATAAAGTCTGATTTAGCAGGTGGGAGAACCTTAAGGTCCGGTTTTGCAATGCAGTGGGGAAAAATACCTCACCTCAAAATAATTCCCAAATTGTCTCAGGCTATGTCGGTAGCATTGCCTTTTCATGTAAAAACTGAGCTTTCAAACGAAAACAATCTCCATCTACACATCGTTTACGAAAGTATTTCCATACACACTGAAACTATAGGCCTACGTTGCACATGCTCAAATCAACGCAGGGCAGCAGTCATGCAGTGTACCCAATTTAGCAAAAAAACTGGTCAACAACAGGCAATACACACGTGAAAGCAGCTAGTAGAACTATCTAAAAATATAATTAGAAAACAAGAACTAGCTAAAAAATAACTAAAAATGAAAAGGAAGCCAAATACAAAAATGGTTCTTGGCTGCTTCCTTTTAGTGGCTTTGCCAGTGTCTATGCAAACAAAAGTAATCAGATGTTTTATTCAAAATTATTCAAATGCATGAGATGGGCCGTAATTTTCAATGGCTGGTAAGGGTGCAGGTCTCTGTTTTCAGTAATCCACACTGTAGCTGGAAAACAGAGCTTTCAGAAGTATATGGCTGTGACAACTTTTAAGTCTTAGTTTTGGGGGCTTAAATCTCCAATGTAGTGTGGATACAATGCAAAAAGTCTATCCATCCCTCTTCTGTAACCACTTATCCTATTCAGGGTTGGGGGGGGGGGCTGGAGCCTATCGCGGATACTATAGACATAAAGTGGGGAACAACCCAGGATGGGGTGCCAATCCATCGCAGGGCACACTCACACACACCGGTCACTCACACATGCACACCTAGGGGCAATTTGGTTACCCCTCCACATATGTGAACTGTGGGGGAAACCGGAGAACCTGAAAGAAACCCGACAACGATTAAGGGAGAACATGCAAAAACATAAGAAATATACGTTGAAGCCCAGCAGAGTCTAGAACACAGGTCCCATAAGTGTGAGGCAACAGTGCTAATCACTGCACTACTGTGCCACCCCCAGGCCTAAAGTCTACATTTAAAATGAAAATGTAGCAATATAGATGTAGCGTCATACTAGTAGCAGTGGTGGCACTAAAATCACCCCCACCCCTGACTGCAATGTCAACCAATGTCCTGGCTAGATTTCCCATTGTGGCCCTTTCCAATCTGGCTTCCTGATCCCCTATATCTAACTGATGAATTTTCCTCTTGCCACCTTAGCTACTGTGTGGTGAACATACTGGTGCAGAATGCACATACACAGTGATAGTGGTTGAAGTGGCTCCCCATTGGTTATGTAAAGGACTTTGGGTGTCCAGAAAAGCGATATATAAATACAACATCCATTCATTCATATAACAATAGACTTCACCAGGTATAACATCAGGAAAATCAGGCATTTTCCGCCTGAGTATACAACTCAGCCCATGTTACCTCATGAGTAGACTATTGCAACTCCTTACTAACAGGTTTCCCAGCTCGCACCATCAGACCACTGCAGATGATTCAATGTCTGATATTCAATCAGCCTAAACATTATCATGTCACTCCCCTCCGTGTCTGTCTTCACTAGCTCCTGAAGGTGGAGCGTGCTGTCAAGCTGCGTCCGGTCATTAGACTCCCTCTCCACCTTCAAGAAACACCTCGAGACCCATCTGCTCCCTCAATGCCTCTACTAGTCAAGCCAAGTGAGAAGTCAAAATTAATCTATAAAGCACAATGAACAAGAACAATGGCTGCCTAAAGTGCTGCAAAATCAAATAAGACCATAACAATAAAACAGCAAAAGAAATCAGCTCTTTTACTGAATTAAATGCCAAGGAATAAAAATGTGTTATAAGATAGGATGTAAAAACCTGGAGTCCTGGCTATTGCCAACACGAAGAGCATTACATGGTCAAGTTGGGGTGAGACAAAAGCAGGCATGCCCCTTTCAAAATCATTAAATGATAAAAAGGGCTTGATCTTAGATAAAAGGTCACTCGGTACTTGCTTTGATAAATGAGGCTTTTTGTTTAAGATTTAAATTCACTGCTCATTCTGACCCCCATGCTTTTCACAGTGGGTTTTGGTTCCAGGGCACACGAGTACAGCCAAGGAATGCTTCATTTTTTGGTTTGTAGTGCAGGTTTCTTCCACCAGGTGGCAGATTTGCTTCACGTCACTGTGTGATCAGCGAAAAGTGCGGACTGTTGTTGAGAGCTTCAGCCAATCACACACATGCATTCAGAAGCCATACATACAGTAAAAAATGCACAAAAGAGGCTTCTTAAAAATACATATTTTAATAGAAATTTTATTTCTAGTGTTCTACCCCGATATACCTACAAATGGATTCTTAAGGACAGTGGCTTTATGATTTATGGTGTGTACCAAAAATTCCAAAGTTGTAAAGAACTTCACATTGCATGATGTTGTTATTTACAGTATACAGTATTATCTTTTAATCATGGAGAAGGTATGAAGATATTTCACTTTAAACCAGGCTCTTTCAGATAAACATGATACTAGACACACCAGACAAGGAAACACTACACCATAAATTTTAACCCATATTGCTCTTCTATATACCAGACACAAAAAATTTCAAGAGACAGTCACTTCTTAAGCATCAAAGTGCATCCAGCCCAGGATACAGGGAATCACCGGTGTTTGTTTTGTTCTCCAGAGCTGTGGGATTAGCTTGATTACCAGACTATGGCACGGAGTTTGGCACAGCCAAATTCACACCACCATGGACATCCCTTCTGCCTAGGGTCACTTTTCAAGGCACACTTCTTAGGCTTCTCGTGGGCGGCACTTTGGGGAAGACCATTTGTAGGATGCTGGATTTCTGTCACTGCAGACCCCCCTTCAGTCGGTCTACTTTGTCTCTCTGTGTTCACCTTGGGGCTCAGTCTCTAGGAACAGCCTTTATGTGAAACCAGCATCACTTTGGAAGTCTCCCAGTTGAAGGAAAACTGGGGAACTGTTTTTCATAAAGGGCTGCTGTGTATTGCAGCTCAGGGGTGATCAGGCCCTGGCACTGCTTCCTGATTGGTCCCTTCAGTTCAGGATTGAGGTTATAACCTTGGATGACAGCAGTACCATACTGTAAGGGCATCATGTCTTGTTCCTTTATTTCAGTGGGGTCCACAGCCCCCCCCTCCAGTAGGCAGGTTTTCATGAGCTGCTCCCTTTTCTGCTTTAGCATGGCCACCTCTTGCTTCATCCTTTCTCGCCCCACCATCCTGTCCACCTTCCTCCAGAAGGTGGCATTGAAGTGAAGGTAGATCTTCCAGTCCAACGAATTCCACACTTTGATCTTGTCTATAGTGTCTGGATGCAGCTTCAGCCTGGAATCATTATTTCTGCTGTTCATCTTAAAGGAGACCACATCCTCTAGTGTCCAGCAAAGGGCATTCTTCAGCAGGATCATGGACTCGTCAAAGTAATCCGACAGAAGAATGAGGTCAAAGTTTTCTTCAATCATGCTGATGGCAAGTTTGGCCTGCATCATCTCATTGAAGCCAAAGTCAAAGGCAAGGAGGTTCTTTGCATAGTAGCTGTTGGGCAGTAATGTATTATAGAACATCCTTGGATCAGCCAGGAACTCATCTAGGGTGTTGACCATCTGAAATATTTCAGCTTTGAAGTACATGAAAATGGATTCCATCATAGATACTGGATTTCGCAAGATGGAGAAATGGAATGTGTCCCCTGGCATAACCTTGTTTACCTGTTTAGAAAAGATTTAAAAACATGCAAAAAATATTTTATAATACTATATTTGTAGATTAATTAGGGACATTAAAATATCTTTTCCTTAGAAAATAGTAGTGATGGCAAAAATAATTTCTAAATCATTTGTGATATTTTTCGAGCCCACTAGATGGTGCTGTCTGCAAAAAAAGGCTCAAAGCTTGCCCCAAAGCAAGCTGGGGTCAAAAAATATGCTATAAAGTTCATGAGGTGTTGTTTTTGGCCATCTTTAGAAAATAGACAGTTATACTTAGAGTATGTGCAACTGTGTAGTAGTTCACTTGCATCCAGTAAAGCAAGTTCACAATGGAGATGCAGTCAGTCCTGCTACAATGCGACTAATGCGCTCCTGAAAAATCTCGCCTTCACTAAAATAACGTACTAAAATATACATATCCAATCAGAAAAATAGGGTTAGGGGAAAGAAACTCCATAGCTCAGCAAAATTTACACCAAATGAAATAAATTAAACAACAAAACAGTTATACCAGTGGCCAATAATGTCATTGAATACACTTTAAAGGATAAAAAATAATACATTAATAAATTATATCATAAACCCATCGACTATGGGTCTTATGAGTCTCATGAGAATTGCCTAGCAACTGTTTCAACTGAACTCACTAGCTGCTTGATTGTCCAGAGTCAAAAGTAGTGATGGCCAAAACGATGCTTCATAAACCATTTGCTGTATATCTTGACTCCACTAGATGGTGCTCTTTTCAGAACCGAGAGCACCATCGGAAAAACCAGCAAATGGTTCATGAAGCATCATTTTAGCCATTATTATTTAGGAGCAGTGAGACACAGCCACCATGCAGCTTGGCATACACACGGTTCACATACAACGGATTACGATATGAGAAGGGGCACTGAAGGCACCATGGTTACAGACAGTCTAGAAAATGTAAGTGAATTAAAAAAAACATTGCATTTTTATGATAATTTGTCAATTATTCTTAGATTCTTAGAACCTAAGACTACATACTTCGGTGGAAAAAAGTTTCATTTTCTTAGGCATGAAAAACCGGTTCAACTAATTCACTGAGAAGAATTGATTCAAAAGAATATCACTATCCTTCACGTGGATGGCTGTTTTTGTGTGCAAGTAGTGTTTCTGTGTTATATTGGACCTCGGTACTAATATATCAATGATGTTAGAACAGATTTGTGGTTTGATATGACACATTGTAGCAGGACTGCCCATAAAGGCTGCTTCATGCTGACTGTGGATTAGCATCGATGGTACTCTATGTTAATAAAGGGCACTGAACATGTTCCAAAGCAAACCAAGAGCACCATCTAGTGGGGTCAACAAATACATCAAATGGTTCATCAAGCATCAATTTGTCCATCACTACTGCAGACACATCACAGAACCCATGGCTGTTGTGATGTCATTTTCGTCACAGAGTCAGGGCCGTGTGCCGGGGAACATACCACTCAAGAATCAAAATAATGTGGATGGTTTGTTCAGTAACACAAATGCACCGCGATCATTTATTGGCCAGGAGAAAAGTACTACACAAACTCTGAAAGGAAATCGGGACTGTATATGAACATCTTTTCTACCTTCTCTGATCAGACTGCAGATAACCATGGCTAGTGGATTCAAAGAAAGGTTGGCTGAGGAAGCAGAAATATACAGGCTTCCTCACTATGAGATCATAAAGATTCCCAGTGAGCTGCACACTACAGTGCAATACATATTTGTAACTGCAAGGCCAAATACTTGTCTATGTCCTACCATACTTTAAGTACATAATGCATGGTTAGTTTTATTAAAATACAAATTTTTAGAATAACACCCATACCACACTTCATAAGAGTCTGCAGTAAGAGTGAATTGGCCCAAAGCAGTACTCACCTCATGTGGCGCAAACCTCATGTGGTTACACATAATGTGATACATAGGGGCAGACTGCGAGCCGAAACCCTGAACAAAATCAGCCGAGAACATTTCGGGGTATTCAAACTGGTTGTACTTGTGAGGAGGCAGAGCGAAAGTCAGGTTCCTGCTGTCCCCATAGCGGTAGAGGATGTTCTGAATGGTGCTGCTGCCAGTTTTGTGCGTCTTCAGGAAGAAGATGTGTCTCTTCGGCTGGCAGGAGGTCACTCTCCGCATCGCTGGTCTCGTGGCAGGTCGTGTGCTAGGCTCGCCGTCCACCACTCTGCCCAGTGCTGAGACCAGTGCACCATCAGACCATTTCGGTGAAGATGAGTACTTTTTATTTAAGGGGAACTTCATAGTGAAGAAATTCTTATTGAAAAGCTCATTCAGAGTTACGTTGTTCCTAAAAAGAAAATCATCAGAAAAATGTGACTATGGCAGTGCAGGAGCTCCATGGTTAGATCCCTAGCCTCTCACTGCTAAGGTTATGAATTTATTTCTAAGCCCTGGTTGTGTGTGTGGAGTTTGTATACTCTCCAGGTGTTTCTCAGTCACAAAGCGCAAGCGGTGGTCTTAAAATTCCTGAAGCATCAGTACTGCCACTTACTTGGACTCCCAGGCCATACCCAGGAACTGAATAGCCACACAGAGCAGCGTCAGGAGCATGACACCCAGCCACACAAAGCGCAGGTGAGTCCTCAGCCTTCCCTTCAGCCACCTACAGGGGGCAGCAACGATCCAAAAAGTTTTCCTCATGTTAAAACCAAAGCATCCACCTTACATGGTGCAACTGTTGTGTCTGTGTGTGTTTGTATGCAGGTTACTAGTTTTATTTTTTAATTATCACTAGGTGGTGATAGCTACATAAATCAACAGCAGGAAAAGACTCAATAGTTAAACAGATATTAAGAAGTTACTCTAAGCCATTAATATATGTGTGCATGTATGTAAGTATAATAACACATAATCATAGCACTTTACCTTGTGGCTACAAACAGCATAAAGTTTTCAAACTTCACATCTGCTTGTGAAAAACACCAAAACGAAAACAAACGTGTCTGTGTTTGTTACGAGTACCGTATTCATTAGTTTTTTTGTCTTTTGTGCTAATTGCATTAATGTGAGAGTCTCAAACAAAAATGTATCACATGAAACTTTACTACACCTTCTATCAACTTGGTGAGTCCTAGGCAATTAAAGAACGCAGACTTTTTGGATCTGTTCATCGGCTTGCTGAAATTAGCAGACCTGATCAACCCTGTCCACTAAAGGGGGACCTTCTTAGCCTTAATCCACTGTTAGCTTGCAAACCTTGCGCAGCTCTGCCCAAAAACAGACTTTCACAGAGCAGCAAAATGCAGTTAGGCAGGTAGAAAACTTGCAATGTGTAACATGTGTAAACCTATCCCAAGCATAGAGAGCATCAGCAAGTTTTTAATTGCAATATGCAGATGTCATGGGTTTTTATAGAACAGGGAGTGAACTTTCAGCTGGTTTTGATTTTGCAGTCCTTTTCTCTGAGAGACCTGTGTGTGTGTGTGTGTGTGTGTGGATTGTGTTTATATTACACAATGTGATAAAAACCTGTTATTTTGACGTTGTGGGGACCATTTTTCAGGTTCCCAAAAAGATCTGTGAATGCAATCAAAAAAGTAAAAATGTCTCGGGTTATGGGCTAGATATTTCCTAATAGAAATGAATGTAGAGTCCCCACAAAGATATAACTACAAATCTGTGTGTGTGTGTGCTGGGGGGCAGCAAGAGCAAGTGTTTCTGTCAGTAGGTGCTGCTTCCTAGGACTCCACCCACAAGGGAGAGCCAGAGGGAGTGTGCTGACATCATAATGACATCACCTCACAGAAGTGCCTTTTGATGCGTTTCATGGAGGGTGGTCACATCCTCTACACAGCAACAGTTATGCTGAGCATGTGCAGTATGATCACTAATACATGCAGCCCCACACCACAGGCACTTAGATTATGTTAGTAAACAAGTGCAAATCAGAGTAAGTAAAAGCAAAAAGTATAAATAGCTCATTTGAAAGAAACCAAACCACATTTTTTGGCAGAGCAACTGGTCAAGCCTAAGTTATAGACTTACCTGGCTACACTGATAAAACAGATACCCCTGCCAACAGAGTGAACACGCAGCCTGAACTCAGGGAGTTTCATTGGGTTTGTAAGGACTGATCGTGTTCCACTGTTTACACCGCAGCCAGCCCCCTTTGCCGTTCACCTCACTGAGAGAAACTGACATCTGCACCTGATTTTCCTAACTGCCTAGGCTGCTTAACCAGTCTAGCTGGCCTTGTACCAACAAGTATAGGCTTACAGTTCCAATGTACATTGTGCATCAACAATGGCATTCATTCACTCATGTGTTTTAGCATGAATTTCATTGTTAACTAAAAGTAAGTTAAACAATGTCAAGAAATTGTGTGTATGTGAAATTTATGCTTTACAAAAATATTCTCATTTATGTGACACTGTATGTGAGAAGTATGTGAAATAAGATTTGTTTTCCTATATTTTAGGTCGATAAGGTACTTCAGTGAGAGCCATCATCTGTACTCAAGTGACTGGTGACTGCATCGCAACCCCCACCCCAGTTTGAGTGCATGCGTCTGCATGTGTCTCTCTCTAAACTCTCACCCCAAGGATAGATCTTTAGGCTTCTCAACCTTTGCTCCTGTTCCTGACTGCAATCCTTGCCTCACATTTGGATCCCCTATTCCAAAGGTATCTCATTACAGAATTTGATTGAAGCAGGTGCAGTTCTGGGGTCACCCTGGAATTTTCAAGTTTGTCCTCAGAGATGAAGAATTACTAGGTGTCAAGTCACTCAAGAACTATAAACAGCCACTAGCTAGTATTTTAAATAATTTAGTAGAAACAAAGACAGGTTCATGGGTATAAATCACGCCCTCTACACAGTGACAGCTACCTCAGGATGATTACTAAATTATGTCATCCTGTTGTACCATTACAACAGTTAGGCTGGTAAACAAGCTCTAGCTTCAATGAAAATGTACAGAAAAAGAGAAGATGAGACAATTAACAAGACTTTATACACAAATCTTAGCGCCAAACTACCCGTTGCAGCTACCAGAAGTTGCCTCAAGCTGTAGGTCCTCCTGTGTGCAGTTTGCCACCTGCATTCTGAAGCTACAAAATGACCTGAAGAGAGGATTCACTTGCGTGCAACTCATAGTCCACTCCACCTTTTCAGAGGCCCAATAACCAAGGGGGGAGGGGGGGGCGCATGCAGTATTCTTTCAGGGGATCGAGCCCCATAAGTGTCAAATCCAAGAATTGCCCCTGTTAACCCAAGTTAACATATAATAGCAGACAGAGAGTACTGAAGCATAAAATCTGTAAGACAGAAACGGTATGGAATCTGTGATCTGTACTTAAAATACAACCATGTTTTCCTGTGTAAATGCTGGTTTTTTCTTAAAATTTTTAGCTCCTATCCAACATTTTATTTGGTTTTTTTAAAAAGAGCCATTTTCTCACACTTTTACAACAGACTGCGTTTGTTATCTGCAAAAATTCACCACTTAAATCTGATAGGACCTGTAACATTTAAAACTGGTCAAACACTGAATTTTACTGCCTGTGGTTCAAAGCAGGCATGTGGTGAGGTCATAAAATTATAAGATTGAACCCCCCCCAGTCAATCAGTACGGCCCAATCAGAAGGGCTGCTGGCCCTAGGAAATTAATTCTGGTTATACCCCTGGTTTATATAAAGTAATTATAGAGAGCCCTACTTTAACTTGCATAGTGTTTTTTTTTAAAAACAGTTATTGTGTCAAGATTTCAGGCGTTAATATTACCACAAATAAATCTGAAAAAACAAAATAGTAATACTGTATGAGGTGTTCCTGTCTTATTACCTTGTGGCATGTTCAACACATACAATCAGAGGTGCAGCGACAGGACAAGCAGGGCAGGCAATGGCCTGGGGCCCTGAGCTGGGAGGGGGACCCCAAGGGTGACCGATGACAAAGTACAATGCAATGACAAATCTGCTACACTATATTACCAAAAGTATTGGGACACTCCTCCAAATCATTGAATTCAGGTGTTGCAATCACTGCCATAGCAACAGGGGTATAAAATCAAGCACCTAGGCATGCAGACTGCTTCTACAAACATCTGCGAAAGAATGGGTCACTCTCAGGAGCTCAGTGAATTCAAGCGTGGTACTGTGATAGGATGCCACCTGTGCAATAAATCCATTCATAAAATTTCCTTAGGTGCATAAAATTACAGAGCAGGGACAATGCATGCTGAGGCGCACAGTGTGCAGAAGTGGCCAACCATCTGCAGAGTCAATAGCTACAGACTTCCAAACTTCATGTGGCCTTCAGATTAGCTTAAGAACAGTGCATAGAGTACTTTGTGGAAAGGGTTTCCATGGCCAAACAGCTGCAATCAAGCCATACATCACTAAGCACAATGCAAAGCGTTGCAGTGGTGTAAAGCACAGTGCCACTGGACTCTACAGCAGTGGAGACGTGTTCTCTGGAGTGATGAATCACGCTTCTCTGTCTGGAAATCTGATTGATGAGCCTGGGTTTGACGATTGCCAGGAGAACAGTACTTGCCTGACTGCATTGTGCCAAGTGTAAAGCTTGGTGGAAGGGGGATTATGGTGTGGGGTTGTTTTTCAAGGGTTGAGCTTAGCCGCTTAGTTCCAGTGAAAGGAACTCTTAATGCCGCAGCATTCAAAGACATTTTGGACAATTTTATGCTACTAACTTTTTCGGGATGGCCCCTTCCTGTCCCAACATGACTGCACACCAGTGTGTGGTTTGGTGGAACTTGACTGGCCTGCACGGACCCCTGACCTCAACCAGATAGAAGACCTTTGGAATGAATTACAGCAGAGACTGCGAGCCTGGACTTCTCGTCCAACATCAGTGCCTGACCTCACAAATGCTCTCCTAGAAGAATGATCAAAAATTCCATAAACACATAAACCTTGTGGACAGCTTTCCCAGCAGAGTTGAAGCTCTTATAGCTACAAAGGTTGGGCCAACTTCATATTAAAGCCTATGTATTAAGAATGGGATGTCATTGAAGTTCATGTGTGTAAAGACAGGTGTCCCAATAATTTTGGCAATATAGTGAATTTTTGTGTTTTTTTCTTTTAGTGTATTTTTCTCTGAAAATAAAGGTAGTGTGGTTAATAAATTCTCTTTGTTGATTTTATTAATTTACATTCAAAATATAATAAAAGTAATAAAT
>JABFEB020000036.1:18038112-18067978 GCA_019775895.2 Stomatorhinus ivindoensis | reverse complement strand
GGTACTAATTATTGGCATAATTTCTTTCGGTGTTTCGGTTTTCGGCCTTCGGCCTTGGTTTCCTCTTTTTTGGTTTTTGAGAATTTTCATTTCGGTCCATCCCTAGTTAAGGCTCTTGCTCAAGGGCCAACAGTGATGTCACTCTGTCAGCCAAAGGACCTGAACCAGTGTACTTTGTTCAGTTTCATCACTCTAGTACCCAAAATCACATTACAATAATATAAAATGTTACATAAGTTCATTATACTTAGCCAATAATTATGCATATGAGTCACCTGTTACCGTATTCAAGTAAATGTTTCTTTTCTAAATTAGGTGCAGACAATCTATGTGTGATCGGTGCTGGAATACGGTGCACTGAGGTCTCCTGTGGGCATTTATGGGTTACATTGTCCGATTGCTATACTGTCTGTCTTTATTTAAAATTATTTGAAGTGTTTTAAGATAATATACATACTTAGCTCTCTTTAGTCATCTAATTGGTGTAATTAGACAACAAAACATGTTTCCTTAAAGAAGCATTGTAAATGAATAGGACATGAAAAAACATGCTTTTAAAAAATAGTCTAGGTTAGCTGGCATGTAAATCACAGTAAAAACTTGACTTTACAATAAAAGGTACAAACGCTTCGATATACATGCCTGATTAAAGATGTGATTGACCTCCAGAAGAAGCATCTTTGTTCTTTATCTTTTTTTAGTTTAGAAGAGATCATGGTGCCCACAGGAGTCTGGGAACTGCTTAATAATGTAGGCTGTCTCATGTCGCCTTGGACGTCAGGTCATACTCGCCAGGATCATGCACCATCAAAAGTCTCCTCCCCGCTCAAAATTCTCTCTCTTCATTGTCGCTGAAGGGCGGAGATGTGTGCAGGCACAGACACGCAGAGTGCGTAATACCATCTCCACATAAAGGAGGCAGGGCTGTTTTCTCATTAACTGTAAACTTGCAACAAGTTAAACTTGCTCATTGTAAATGACTATCATAGCTAGAAACAGCTGTTTTGTAATGGAATATCTACATATGTATACAGAGGTCCATTATCAGCAACAATTAGACCTGTGTTCCAGTGTTGTGCTTGCTAATGCAAGTTTATCATTGTGAAAGATAGATTAATTGATCATTAGAAAACCCTTTTGCAATTATGTTTGCACAGATTAAAATTGTTGTACTGATTAAAGAAGCAATATAATTGGTCTTCTTTAGACTATCTGGAGCATCAGCAATTGTGGGTTCAAATACAAGCTCAAAATGGTCTGAAACAAAAAGATTTCTTCTGGAACTCATCAGTATATACTTGTTCTGAGAAATGAGAATGACTGAAATTGCCAAGAAACTGAAGAAACTGAAGATGAGATCCAAACTCCGAACTATTTAGGGAAGAAGCAGTCAGCTGGTATTCTGTATATTATGGAGAGGCCAACACATAATTGTACATAAGAAGTACCAGTCAAGCCTATCCAACTTGTGGGGGATGCTTCAGGAAGCACAGGGTGAAATCTCATCAGATTCCCTTCATCTGGCAATCAAATACTGGCCTGGAGCCTCTGTACGATGATTTCCATGCCTACATCAAAGATGATGTCTGAGAAAGGTTCAGAAAGACTGTCAGTATCATTGTGTGTGTATATATAGCCTGTTTCTCTAGTATTTCATTTGGAGTGAATGGTTTTATTTAAATGTATTCAAATTTTCTACAGGTGAGGGAGCTGTTTCTTACTGCACTGACTGAGAACATTGAGAGCTGATTCAATCACCAGCAGTTTGTCTGTCTTCAGTGTGGTCTCTCCCTGACAGATTCTGACAAACTCTGCAGAGCATGGAGATGCTGAGATGAACGCCAGCAGAGCAGTTCCCAAGACTGAAAGGGGGCTTGGCATCTGAGTAGGATTCCAACAGACTGAGAGGGAGAAGTCCAGATCTGAAAGAATTTTACCAGTTATATTAACTGCACCACCACAGTCTATTGGTTTTAAAGAATAATTTTATCTTTGTTCTCACTTTGCTGTACTTCAGACCAAATCCCTAGAGGAGGAGCTTCTGCGGCTTGTAATCGCCCACACAGCCCCTGTCCGCACGGCAGATATGAAGCGGCTATTTCTGTCATGTCCTGGATGCCTGATCTTCCTGCCTCCTCCGCGATGTGGCCCTTAGTTCTTGTGTTGTCTCGTCAGCCCCAGTCCAGTCATTAGCATCCGTCCACCTGTTGCCTCTGCCCTTCCCTGTACTAAGCTTCGCTGTTTTGATTCCTCACAGTTCTGTTGTTTCTCCCTGCTTTCGTAGTATTCAATAAACCCGCTTTCCTGGTGCCTCCCCTCAAGTCCTTCAGCTTCCATAATGACAATTTCTTGCAGTCAACATTGTAATATATGGTTTAAAACACCATCACTGTTTATATATGTATCCAAATAATTAGAAGTTTCTTAATGTATCCCAGCCCATAGTGCTGGGTGATATGTCAAAAAAATGAATCATGATATTTTTTTTTCATATGAAATCATATTGATAGTTATCGCAATATAATAATTATTATTTCTTTAAGTCACTGCTCCCTTTTTGCCTAATGTTCCCTTCAATTTTTCCATGAGCAAATTAAGGATATGAAAAAGGTGATAAAACTGAATAGATTGGAAATTAAATGTAATTTTAAGAAATAAATCATGCGAAAATACATTTTTTTGTTGGGCAGCATAATAGTAGAACAAGCCGTTAATATGTTTTGTTGTTTTTTTCTTGGGTTGCCTCACTGTTTCTTCCAGGCAACTGGTTTGCCTGTGGTTGGGCAATATGCTGAAAAGATAATAGGCCTATCACATTTTAGTCAGACTTCATTGTGCAGCAAAAGTTGTTGACGTAGGTCTTTTGTAGGTCAAAGAACTACATTGTTTCCATGCTGCTCCATTTTGATTCACTCTCAGTTCAGTTTAAACGACATGCATTACCTACCCTTTCTTTGCCTATAAGCTTTTTGGGTAACATAGGAGACTCAAACTAACACTGATTTAGATTCAGATGAAAAGGGGGATTTATTGTTCATGTATCCTCATCCTTTTAAATTTAATTAATTTGATTAATTCATTGTTTCTGTCATGATCCGCCCGTCAGAGCCTCCTGTGTGCCACGCCCCCCTCGTTACCTAGTGTCTGTTCCCCGTGGAAACCAGCTGTTGTTAATCAATGTCTGATTGTCCTGTGCTTTTAACCTTTGTCTCACCCAGTCCGCGTCAGATCGGTCATTTTGTTTGCTAGTTTGTTCGCGGCGGCTCTTCGCTTGCCCCGTTTTGACTCGGTTTACTTTCGTTTTGTTCGCCCCGTACTCCATGCTCCGTTTCCCTGTTAAAGGCTGCCTCAAGCCTGCTTCCTGCTTGCCCGACCGTCAGCGCGGTCATCACAGTTTCATTTTTGTGTTAAAAAAAACTTGTTTTAGTTAATGTACAACGGGGGTATTTGTTAGTGTAGCGCTCTACACAGCATCTCGGTGTCCTTGTAGTAGTAGAAGTACTCTCATATTTGCATCCCTTAGAAAGTTGGTATCATGGTTTTTCCAGAGTGGGTGGGGTATAGGAAGGTTTGGAATATCATGTGCTTGTCATTTGCTTAATCTTCACATCATTTCCATGAACACCATTACCACCCAGACCACTGTAGCTGCCTTCAGTTTGCTGGTGTATTTTTTGCATTATCGAAGCAGTGCTTCCTACAGTTACATAACATCTATGTTTTCTTACTATTCAAGAGAGAAACTATTTCATTCCTTTGTATACAGTAGGCTAGACTACCTTAATGCTCTATTACCTGAGAGTACACACTACGCAGATAGTCTTGCATGGGGAACAAGAGGAGGAGACCATTATGTACCTGACATTTGAGAGGATGGACGACCACCAAAAACACCAAGTGATGAAGGAGGTAGTAGGATAACAGGGCAGGTTGGATGAATGGGCCCACTGACGAACCTGGGAGCAGACAGGGGAGGGATATTACCTGGAGCAGGATCTGATCCTGCCATTAGGAATCCTGGACCAGGGTCTCGAAGTCCTATTGAGTTGTAGCATTCAGGCTTTGGGAGGGTAGGGTGGTCTGACGGCTTTTCTACTGGGGCAAACTTTTACCATTTACTGTTCTTGGAGCATGGACAGTAGGACAAGATGAAATTTAATTGCAAGAAGCACATCCATTAGGTTTGCCTCGAGTTGTCATGTTTCTGACTAAATAGGATTACAATGCCAAGTAGGCTACTAGTCAGATATGGACATTGAAAAAGTTAATCATTCAGTGGTGTGTTTTGCCAGCTTCCCTGTTTTTGAAGGTTCCTAGCCTAGTATCTATTATTAATTGCTCTCTGCACTGGCTGTGTTCCTGATTATTTCAAACATGCTGTTGTTCATCCATCGATCCATTGCTGAAACACCTAATCTTGACCCTTCCATTATAAAAAACTATAGGCCCATCACAAAAGTGCCTTTCTTTTTAAAAATCTTAGAAACGGTTGTTAAACAACAACTAGCTACCCAACCTTGAGACAAACAAGCTTAGATCCCTTTCAATCAGGGTTTTGAAAGAATCGTTCCACAGAGACAGCACTACTAAAAGTTTCAAATTACCTACTAATGGCTGCAGACAGTAGAATGTGTTCTGTACTAGTTTTTTTTTAATCTCAGTTTGGCTTTTGACACAGTTGACCATAAGATCCTTTTAAATGGGTTAACCCACTCAGTTGGTATTACTGAATCAGCTTTAGCCTGGTTTTCGTCCTACTTAGCTGACAGGAGTTTTTCAGTTTGTGTGTTTGAATTGATGTCAGCGAGATATGAAGCATACTTTGCATGCCAACTTTTCATTGGACATGGTGCATAACCTTTCTGAAAATTGGCTTTTCTCCAGATTTTGGTGGTTAGGCTTATATGCTCAGTGGTTAGTCTAGATGTCACATCCTTAATGCTGGTACTGCCCATGTTCACTGTACTTTAGACTCATACCTTAAATGCTGATCTTCACTGAAATTTTTATGACATTAAATATAGCGTATTTTGCATATTTCCCACAAGGGAAAATTTTATGAAAACCCATGACGGTAATCAAAAAACTAAAAATCTGAGGTGCTGCCAGATCTCTTGTATTTTGTTAGGTTACTTATGGTTATGGTTAGGGCTGGGTAGGGGTTAAGGTTGTCATAGTTAGCGTTAGCATTTTTCCCATAGAAATGGATGAGCAGTCCCCATAAGGATATGTTTACCCGACATGTGTGCGTGCGTGTGTGTGTGTGTGTGTGTGTGTGTGTGGATGCACATGTTGGTGGGGGAGTGCATTTTCAGACATGTTTCGTGACATTTTGGTGAGGTTTCAGGGGGACTGAATGAGAAATGCCACAAAAACACTTTGGTTGCTTCAAGAAAATAATCACATGGATGCAAAATTCAAAAAAAGGATTTTAATGCAATTTTAATTTCAGGAATTTAAATCAAATCTGAAATGCACTGATGCACATGTAAAATTATTAGTGTTACATACTCATGCACCCACAAAGAAATTCTTTATAACCGTTGTTTTTTAGACATTAACAATAATTCCACAGAATTTTCATTCATAAAACATATTTCCTGGAATAAAAATCTGATTTACCTTTAGACCTTGAAGTGTGGGCAAAACCTTCCAAAATGTAAAAGTGAATGACAGATTGGTATCCTAGAGAGATTAAACCTCACCTATTTTCAGGTATTAAGATTCCCAAGAGAAATTATCTTCTGATAAAATGTGCAGCAGTGTATCTATTCACACTGCACAGTGTTCTTATTCACAGTATATAGTAAAAGCTTTCAGTCATAGAGAAAGCCCTGATGTCTTAGACATCATCTTAGCCTGAGGTGTGTGTGTTTCCTGCGTAATATAACTTAGTGGATAGACATTTTTGCATAATTTAAATAAACATTTCATTATAAACTAGGCCCTTTTGGATTGACACAATAATAGACACAACACACTAGGGAAAAAAAGCTTTTTTGCCTTTTTCCTGGAAACAGTATAGTACACTGCTGTGATTCTTCATTAACCTTCAATAACCGCTGTGCAGCCCAGCCCCGAGCCTCTCCTTCAGTTTTCTAGGCCCGAGCTTCAAGAGTGTGCTTACCAGCAACACAAACTTATAAGAAAGCGTTAAAGTGCTCTTCTACATTACGGGACAGTTAAAAAATGTCTAGAGACAGTCACTTCTTAAGCATCAAAGTGCATCCAACCCAGGGTGCAGGGAATCACCGGTGTTTGTTTTGTTCTCCAGAGCTGTGGGGTTAACTTGATTACCAGACTATGGCACGGAGTTTGGCACAGCCAAATGCACACCACCATGGACATCCCTTCTGCCTAGGGTCACTTTTCAAGGCACACTTCTTAGGCTTCTCGTGGGCGGCACTTTGGGGAAGACCTTTTGGTGGCGGATGCTGGGATCCTGCCGCGGTAGACCCCCTTGTGCCAGTCGTTTTTCCATGGATACCTTGGGGTTCAGGCTTCTGGAGCGACTGATAGTCACCTTGCGTGAGGCTGGCTGCTTCTGGGAGAAGTGCTGATTGAAGGAAAGCTGGGGGAACTGTTTTTCATAAAGGGCTGCTGTGTACTGCAGCTCAGGGGTGATCAGGTCCAGGCACTGCTTCCTGATTGGTCCCTTCAGTCCAGGTTTGAGGTTATAACCCTGGATAACAGCAGCACCATACTGGAAGGGTGATAAATCTTTGTCCTTCACCTGAGAGGGGTCCACAGCCCCCTCCTCCAGTAGGCAAGTTTTCATGAGCTGCTCCCTTTTCTGCTTTAGCATGGCCACCTCTTGCTTCATCCTTTCTCGCCCCACCATCCTGTCCACCTTCCTCCAGAAGGTGGCATTGAAGTGAAGGTAGATCTTCCAGTCCAACAAATTCCACACTTTGATCTTTCCAGTGGTGTCTGGAGACAGCACCTTCCTGGAATCATTATTTCTGCTGTTCAGCTTAAAGGAGACCACATCCTCTAGTGTCCAGCAAAGGGCATTCTTCAGCAGGATCATGGACTCGTCAAAATACTCCGACAGAAGAATGAGGTCAAAGTTTTTCTCAATCATGCTGATAGCAAGTTTGGCCTGCTTCATCTCATTGCTGCCAATGCTTCCATCACTAAAGCCAAAGTCAAAAGCAAGGAGGTTTTTCGCATAATGGTTATTGGGCAGTGATGTGTTATAGAACTTCGAGGGATCGGCCAGAAACTCCTCTAGGCTCCTGGTCTTGTGAAACGTAGCTATGCTTTTGTAGTATATGAAAATGGACTCCATCATTGATACGGGATTTCGCAAAATCGAGAAATAGAATGTGTCCTCTGGCATAACCTTCTTTACCTGTTCAGGAAAAAAAGACGTTTTAAAAAACAAAAATCAGAATACTTTATTTTTATGCAGTTTTACAAATACATATTAGAACATTGGGCGTGAGAAATGTGTGCTATAAATAAATGTTGTTTACTGTAATACATTATTATTATTGTTGTTGTTATTAGTATTATTGTTGTATAAAAGGTACTCACCTCATCTGGCATGAACCTCATGTGGTTACACATGATGTTGTACTCCTTGACAGTCTTTGACTGGAAGCCCTCGACAAAATGAGCTGCAAAGGTCAAGGGATAGAAGAGCTGGCTATGCTTGCGGGCGGGCAGAGCGAAAGTCAGGTTCCTGCTGTCCCCATAGCGGTAGAGGATGTTCAGAATGGTGCTGCTGGCAGTTTTGTGCGTTTTCAGAAAGACTATATGGTTCTTCGGTTGGCAGGAGGCCACCCACTGCTTCACCGGTCTTGTGGTTGGTTGTAGGAGCCGTGAGGGAAGGGTCTGGCCTGCACTCTGGGTATCCTGAGGTGCTGGCGTCCTCTTTGTAATGGTCTCTGGAGTTCTCTCTCCTCCAGTCCCCTGAGAGAAACTGTGGGATGGTGATTTCTCCCACAGCCGTCTTCCTGTAATTCCCGCTGAGCCAGCTGGTTGAGTGCCTGCCCTGGGGACAGGAGCGGTGGTCTCTGTGATTCCGCCCACACGTCTATGCTGGCTGTGTCCTGAGGGCAGCGCACTGTCCGACTGCCCTTGAGGTGTGATGTGTGTTTTCTTAAATTCATGGGTGTACCTCATGCTGAACAACTTCTTGGTGGTGGACTGCTTCATAATAATGCTGTTTCTAAAAAAAAAAAAGACAATTTCATGGCAAAAAAAAATGGCTATGGTGGTGTGGGAGCTCAGCTGTTATATCTGTAACCTCACTAAGCCCTGGCTGTGTGTGTGTAGTTTGTATACTCTCCAGGTGTTTCTCGGTCACAAAGTGCAAACGATGGTCTTAAAATTCCTGAAACATCAGCACTGACACTTACCTGGACTCCCGGACCATACCCAGGAACTGAATAGCCACACAGAGCAGCGTCAGGAGCATGAGACCCAGCCACACAAAGCGCAGGTAAGTCCAGAACCTTCCCTTCAACCACCTACAGGGGACAGAAGTGAGTCAAGTGCTCAGTGAAAGTAAATATGTCATCAGCACTTGTTTATGCACTTTACGAGTTTCTCTCACATTCCTAAACTGCTTGTCATGCCCCCACCCTAATGTTCATACAGTCTGGGTCAATATTTATTACTGCACTGTAAATTTATATTTACTGTTTCGTTGTTTACATACTTCCCTCATGTTTTAAAGTAACATTTGATGTAAAATATTTTACCAAGTCATGTTACCAAATTGTCGCACTCTTTCCCTCACAATTATTGAATTGAGTGGAATTAAATTGTACGAATGTTTCTAATATTGTTTTCTAAATGACCACTAGATGGTGGTACAGCTATACAAATAGAAAGCAAGAAAAGACTAGCTAGTTTGGTGCCCCATCCAGGGTTATTCCCTGTCTTGTGTCTATAGCCTCCGGGATTTGCTCCAGACCCCCACGACCCAGAAACTGGAGATATGCATGGTATCTGAGCCATTAACTCAAATGTGCATGATTGTACTTATGTTTGTATATGTGTTGGTACACATTATCTTGTGGCTACAAATGACACAAGGTTTTCACTTTTTTCACAAATTCATCTACTTGTAAAAAAACACCAAAAGCATAGAATCTTGTTTGTGTTTGTCATGAATATCCATTAGATTTTTGTCTTTTGTGCTTAGGCACTGCTAATTTCATTAATGTGAGACTCTTACACAAAAATGCATCAAGGGAAACTTCACTACACCTTCTATGAACCTGGTGTATCACGGGCAATTAAATAACTCTGACCTTTCAGATCTGTTAGTCAGCTCGCTCCAATTAGCAGTTCAACCCTGTCCACTAAAGGGGGACCTTCTTAGCCTTAATCCACTGTTAGACTGCATAGCTTGGGCAGCTCTGCCCAAAAACGGACTTTCACAGAGCAGCAAAATGTATAAAGCTATCCCAAGCAAATAGCACATCAGCAAGTTTTTAATTGCAATAAGCAGATGTCATGGGTTTTTATAGAACAGGGAGTGAACTTTCAGCTGGTTTTCATTTTTTAGAGCAGGGGTGGCCAATCTTATCCACAAAGGGCTGGTGTGTGTGCAGGTTTTTGGGGTAACCTTTAGGTCAGCTGTTCAATCCCAAGTGTGAGGACTCTTCAGCCAATCAGTCCTCTAATTAGGAATCTAATTTATGAGCTCCAGTAGAAACCTGCACACACAGCGGCCCTTTCTGTATAAGATTCCCCACCTCTGCTCCAGAGCAATGTTTCCCAATCCAGTCCCTCGGGGACCTACAGCCGGTCCACGTTTTCTGAGCTCCCGGCCAGACAGTCCATGGGACTAAAAGGCTTCTTTTTAATATGCTGCATTATGCAAATATTAAAACTTCTTAAACTCTTATTCTTATAGGAGATATGTCAGAGGCTGACAGTCAACATTTTGGCTGAGGTTTAGACATTTGTTTAGATCAAGTTCAGCAGCCGAGTATTAAATTCTCTGGAAAATGCCAGTTGCATAACTTTCCATATTACACTATTTTCCCATGGGACGTGGATTGTCTGTGGACACCCGAGGACCAGATTGGGAATCACTGCTCTAGAAATTACAGTCCTCCTCTGTTTGCCAGAGTAAATAGAGACCAGTGCAGAATGTAGACACCACGGCTCACATGGTGACCACATGACCACAAGTAGCTGCTTTTGAAACAAAACCACTGACTTGCTGAGTGTGCGTGCCCATTCCTGTGTGGGTGTGGGTGTGTGTGGGGGGGGGGGGCTAACCCTAGAATGCTCGACAGTGGTGGGCAATTCTCTTAATCGATGCTGCCTTCTGGGTGTCTGTCCACAAGGGGGAGCCAGAGGGAGAACGCTGACATCATGAAAAACGTGACCTTACAGACGCCCATGCTGAATTGTGGCTTCTCTCTAAGGAACTTTCAATTGTTCTCCGATGAAGAGTTAAGTGAACTCTGTCACCCAGATCACAAGAATTTGTAAACATGAGTATGAAGCCAGTTCACCCCCCCTGCCCCCCACCGTCCCCCAGCAGCTGTCCACCCTGAACATCCTTAGCTTATTCATAAATAAGAACATCATGCAGAGCATTACTACACCCCTGCTGGGTTTACAGTTTCAGCAGATCCCAATATTTTTTGGATCATGCGGATAATTCTAAACAAAAGAAAAGATAGGTCATAAACTTCTGTAACATGAACAGGAGTTCAGGAGCAGCTGACCTGGGGTTTGACATCACAGTAAGGGGGGGGGGGTGCTTACTGCCTCTGGTTGGGTCATATCAGGTGGTGAGGGGTCAGCAATCCCAAAGCAACATTCATCCCAGTTCTGACATAACCCTAATCTTAAAATCTGGGTGTCACCACATCAAGTTTGCTATGTAATAAGGGAGGGGTGTCACGATGCTGGGACTTACGCCAAAGATAACGTCCACTGAGAGTGGATCAGAAGGAGCCCATGCCACACCCCTGCTTGGCGATGATCTAACTAATCGCATTCTTCATGTCTGACAAGCAGAGGCCTCCCTGAAGAGTGAAGGAGAGCTATTGAAGGGAGAGGTTCATTAAAATCTCAGCACGCCGCGATTGGACGGCGCTGGCCTCACGCTCATTGAATGTGACCAAGCCTTTTGCAGGCTTGCGGCTTCTTCTGGGAGCACTTTAGCTGCTGTCTGAGGGACTGAAGTATGAAGGAACGAGGTCAGTAAGCTTGACGTGCAGCAGCAGTTCACTCAGCCTTGCAGGATACTTGCATTATGCAAGGAGAGTTCAGTTCCATTAAAGGTTCTGTATGTTTTACTGCTGATTATGTACCGTAGCTATCTGACTATAAGGGCCTGTATTTAAATGAGGCCACTCTGGAATGTTCTCGTTCATCCAGATGTTACTTGCATCCGTATTGCTTGTGAATGAAATCAGTGGCAAAATGGTTTAGTGGATGTTTTTGCTAATTAATTTCAGACAAAGAACAAGTACGATGGGTTTTGATGACACCCACTATATAGTGACTATTATATCTGTAAGGTGCGGTATGATGACTAATTTATATAGTTTAATGGCACAATATTTTACTAAATTAGGCTGGTAAACACGGTCAAATCACAATTAAAATGAACAGCAAAATAGACAGGGAAACAATAATGACATCATGTGAAAAATGTCCACAACACACAGACATTAATGTGGAAATAATGAGCTCTATAAACCTGAAACCTGTTCCAAATGATCAGCATTCGGCCATGAGTCCTATTTCTAATATTAGCGTGGAACATAGTGATTAAGTCTCATAAACAGACATACATTCATTTGAAATACAAGCATTAAGACAGATGTCTCTGTATTAAGCTAACAAAGGTCTACCTAAAGCATTTTATAAGGCTACTTAATACAATTCATTTTAAGTTACTTCCTGTTCTGTAAAAGGCATTACAAGAACATTAACCTAGAAAGTTTCAAATGTGAACCCTGCTGGATATCTTCAGTCTTTGAAAATGAGTTCCAAGAGCCTTCCTGTGGCATTATGAACCTCCAGTTTAACAACACTGGTCAGGTCTAACTTTGGCTAGACCTAAGTTTAAGCCGGAGTATTTTGCTGCCAACATTGATAGAATAAGAATGCCAGATTCAGTACATACAAAATGAAAATGTTAAAATCAATTAACATGTAGTACTATTTCAAGAGAAGTAGGAAAAATGAAAAAGTTTACCACTGTGGTAGGGTTGGACAATGTGGCAAAATATGTTTATTGCGATAATTATTTCATATCAGTCGACACTGATAATTATCATGGTACAGACCTAATACTTGTTATTAGTCCTTTACTCAAAGGATCCGTTGTTGCTTTAAATTCACTTAGAATTCCTCATAAACAGATTCATAATATGAACAAAGGACTGGACTGCAAACTGAAATGTAATTTTAATGAATAGGCTTAAATCATACACTAATTAACTTTTAGTTGTAGGGTGCAGCATTAATAATTATAGCTGGGTTTTTTGTTTAGCTGCCACGTTGCTCTTTATAGGGGCGGGCTTGACAATGTTGGCAAGAGATGTCACCCAGCCCATATTGAAGGATAATTGTCCATATATAGGGTACTGTGTCCTGTTTTCAACCAGTGTGGGATGGCATTTGTCCCATATTCCTTCAGATTAAAAATGGAAATATTAATTGGTGGTGTCTATGACTGCAACCACATGCATTCTGTATATTCTGCTTGCTGGCAAATGCTTCGAATGGAGAAGTAAATTAATTGCAGGCCTATTTCCAGTTTAAGTTGGTGCCAGTTTTTGTTGGAGTTTACAATCACAGCCCCGTCACGCCACCACTGTCTTTTTACCTTGTTTATCCACAATACCACCTTTGTAAAAAGATGCTGTGACTACTCAGCTGTCGGTTTTTCAACATGAAACAATAGCACATGATGTAAAATTTTATATGACGATAAGTCAATATTTCATTTACATCACCCTGCCCTACACTGCGGTGAAAAAAATATCCTTTTTTGCTCTAAAACTACCATGCAGACCAATCCATACACACTCCAGTGCAAGACAATCTCAAAATTGAGTTCAATTCAGAGAAAAGACCAAGTAAGTGAAAAAGTGGTCCAGAGACCAAGACCGGGCTTGAGTACTACAACAGTGCCTTTCACAAATAAATGTTCTGCTCATTTCTCAATCCTCCATCTCACACTAGGAAAAGTACTGCTATAATCAGACAATGGCAGATACTGAAGAGATTCAATCTAAACAAATATCAACAGTGTTTGTAATCCATAGCACTGCTTAGTTTGGCCATAGTAAAAATTCCTTTACCATTCCATGAGTGTGGTACTGTGTTGATATGGTTTAAGCTCTACTTGAGTAATCAATATGTTCAGATGTTCAGTAACAGTACCCCATCATCAATGTCACTGGTCAAATTTGGAGTACCACAAGGATCAGTGCTGGGATCTATGTTGCCATTAGAAAACATAAGAAAGCATATTTTTTTCTGAACCGGCAAGAATTTATGAATAACTTAGACAGGCTTGTTGTTTTTGGGGTCCCACTCAAAAAGTCAGACGATCGTAGCTAGCTAGTTGGTTAGCAGAACATGCTGCTTCAGCATCTCCTAAATAAGGAACGTGTTTATTTGGTGCAGTGACTATTTCTGGCCAACAGGGTATCCAAACCTCAGCAAATGTGAAAGTGTGGTTCAAGTGGTAAACACCGCTGCTGAGCACAGAACATCACTGAAATACTGATGGGTTTCTTTTTAATATGAAGGTGATTTTGTGCAAATATTAAAACTTTATCAAACAAAAATCTAGACAGGGTATTCTCTTAGGCTGACAGTCAAAATTTTGGCTGAGGTTTACAAGTTTATTTAGATCAACAGTTAGGCAGCCGAGTATTAAATTCTCTGGAAAATGTCAATTACATAACTCTCCATATTACACTATTTTCACAGCTTTCAGTTTCACTGATCCATGAAAGTTAAAATGCTTAAGGAACTCAGATTCTGAGGCACTGGTACCACAGAAGAAGTGCAGTGACTCACTGTGCACATACTACAGCAACTGCACAGAATCTGCCAAGAGTCAGCGGAGAACAATGACTGGGGCCAATCCCACAAAGTCCTGGAAGAGCCCGAGTGCCTCACGGATTACGGCTTTGGGACGCGACAGGCGGCTGACTCCAGCTTCAGCCTGTGCTCATCCTTAAAAGCGCAGCTCACTTCGGCACGCAGCTGAAAACCCTTTTTTGTATGTTTTATTTTTAGCGTTCACTGCTTTATTCCAATTCTTGAGCATGCTCAGGTCTCTCTCTTTCTCCTTTTACCTCTTTATCTGCATTCCATTCCAACCTGGTTTTCTTCCTGTCAACTGTAACTTTTCCTTTTATTTGACATTTGGTAACCGTATGTATTGCTATGCTGCCAATCTACTGGATTCCCCCTGAAAATGACGTCAGTGCGAGAAGATTATATAGAGCACCTGGGCAGGCTTATCTAAGTTGTACACAAGTCTTTTTCTCCATGCCGAAAGGAACTGGAGAGGCAGGCACCGAAACAAGTTGTCCCTACTGGCAAATCTAAGTGGCTTGTGTGTCTGTGTATGTGTCAGTATATGTGTGTGTGTCCGTACATGTGTGTGCACTATGTGATGGACTAGAATGACATGCAAGGTGTACCCTGCCTTGTGCCTTCTGCATCCTCCAGTCTGGCTCTAGACTTACATTGGACCTCAGTAAGCACTCAGTAATATTGATCATGATTTTCTACAGATATGCTGGGTGGTTGTTTCCCGGATATCTGATGTAAATTCTGGAACCTTTAGCATAATCAAATTAATGACTGGTAGTCTCAGTGCAAGTCATTATTCTTTGAAGGTCTTTGTTGATAGTGGAACCCCTGAATGAGAATGCACCAGCAAACGGGGTACCAGTGGCACAAGGATCATCTAGCGTCTATACTTAAGACGCTGGTCCCATTATTTAACAGAACTATTACGTGATGAGCCATAAACAAAGGCCAAATTTATTCAGCACAAAAATCAAGAAAAGCCTAAAACAATTTAAATCCATTTCACTTGATTTAACAGAGCTTCTGAAAGAATTATTGGTATTAACATAGAGCGCACGCAGTAATTAACACATGCCACTAACATTCAGATTAAAAACCAGTGGCTAAAATGCGCACTTTGGCAATCAGCATAAATTAGTTTATTCATAAATTTAATTCATAAAACTTGATCAGTCAATCAGTTTCCATTCGTCGAGCGTAAAAGCATCAGAGTGATTAAAACATAAAAAACACTGAAATGAAATTCAGATTAAAATCAACACAAAAGACCTTTTAGGTAATGAGTCTGGCAGCAGAGCTACCACCTCCAGACAATAAATACTTATTAGCAGGCTGACAGTACTTAAAAAATAAAATTTGCAAGATAGAAATGAGCAAATCTGTATGAAATTAATTCTCGGTAGGCCTACTTAAAATGCAGGCCGGTTTTGGTGTTTAGCTGTAGGCCTATAAATACTGCCTTTCTTTTGTAAAGTTTTTAACTCGTATCCAATACTTCTTTTGTTTTATTTTTAAAATGCTGGCGAATGCTTTTTCACGCTTTTCAAACACCCATGTTTGTCACCTGTGAAAATTCACCCCTTAGATCCGATAGGAATTTTCACATTTTAAAATAGTCTGTGACGCAAAAAAATATTAGAAAAGTGGTCTTCTGTGTCAGTGGACACAGTTTTAAAAAAATCACCAGAAAATCCAAAATTACTGTGAATTGGCCTAAACAAACATAGAAGATTACAAACTGCAGTGCATAGATATAAATCACAAAGACAATTTTCTTGGTAAGCCTCTGCTTTGATTTACAGTGTCTTACTACAAGGTACTTCTGTTTTAAAAAAAAATAATAATAAAGCACAAGATTCATGAAAAAATACACATCTGTCGAGACGTGGTACAGTAAAACTACCACAAAGACTGATGGGAAAAAAGAATACTTTGGAAGGTGTTTCTGCCCTGTGGTCTGTCCGACACCTATATTTGACTAAGAGCCCAGCAACTACCTCTTCCTCATGATCTTTCCACTATATGTCTTAATATGAGCCAAGCATTCCTGTCCCACCCCTGACTGCATTAGGCCCAATAAACCCCCAAAACATTTTTTTCCATGATTAAATAGAATAATTCACTTCTGGTCTGCAAGCCTGTGATGACTGAAGCTTTTGGTTTCATGTTATGGTGACATTTGACCATATCGTGTAATCAGCAGTGTTCTCTCTGATACGGTGTGACCGAGAATGGTCAAAAGCAAAGTTAGCCACGTATGCAGCGGCGATAGTTAGGGGGATTCCAAAGCCCCCCGAGTAACTGGGGCCCTGAAAGCTTTGGAACATAATCTGATTGGTCTGGGTTAGGGACCCAGTACGATAAGCTTTCAAAGGGCCCCAAATCCCTAACGGCCCCTTATGGGTGTGGTTCACATATTTCTGAATTATTTGCAGATCTACCAGAAACCCATCGGCGATAATAGCTGTTTATCAAAAAGTTATCGGTAAGGCATGCAAAACCCTCAGCCCACCCTGTGCTAAAACAGCTCTTCTGCAAAGAGACGCTACTTCATGCCTGTGCTTCCTGGATAGGGGTCAGGCTCATGGCTCACCTGCACAGGATAAGCAGTTCAAAGTCAGGCTGATGGAAAATGTAATAGCACATATATACTGAGCAAACAGGGCGAGATAAGGGAGACTTTGCTGACCTGCTGTGACAGCAACATTTATTCCCTGATTATTAATTCAGTAACATTTATTATTTCAGGCTTTGGTTTTAAAAAGCTCATTCAGTGACAAAGTCCCAGCTGCAGAAAACCATTCAGTTGCCTCTACTGAAGGCAGCCTTTGAAATGTCAAGTACATTTTTAAGACAATAAAAAAATGTTGATTGTGGTTGTGGGTGGTGATTCTGTCATCGTTACATGATCCGATTATTCCAAAAGTGCAAGTCTACAATGATTTTTTAAAAGTGGCATGGGCAATAATATTTCTACTACGTTAAAATGACATCCATTATACTAAAACAGGCCTGTTAGTCAAGTTCCAAAACAACCTGTAAGCATCAAGGTTAAGCTGATAAAGTTCGAAAAAGCTAAAGAATCCCACCGCGGTGCCTAGAAGTAGTATATTATCAGCAAAAGATAAAGAACACTGATAATGCGATTTTCTCTTGTGCTTTACCCGTCTTAGCTTCCAGTTAAATGAGGATTAATTTGCCAGCAAAGCAGCGTCATAACAATTATGCTACAAATTAAAATGCATAAATCTCTTTTGACATTTAAATGTTTCCACATGTTTGTGAGGAAAGAATGCTGCAAATTAAACAAATCGTGAAGCGTGAAATAAAAGCTACAATGGAAAACAGCTGCGTGCAGAAATGTTCTTTAGTAACCTAGAATTTAACGCATCTTTTTGTTGTATTTATGCGCCTGTATTCCACATGGTATCAGCCTCTTGCCTCTAAAATCTCGAACGATATTCGTAATGAATTTGCTTCTGTTTTGAAAATTCCGCTTGATAATCCTAGTTTTCACAGTGACTTGTTGCAGGTCTCAGGATCGCGCACTGTGGGAAAGATCCCCTACCCCGCCTATATGTATCTCATTCAATTTCATTTCATCCACTCTAGTACCCAAAGTCACATTACAATATTATAAGATATGACATGAGTTTACCTTCATTAGCAAATAATTAAGCGTACGAGTCGCTTAGTTGTTACTGTATTCCAGTAAACGGTTCTTTTAGAAACTAGGACACTTGGAAAAAGCACTCAGTTAACGCGTAAAGATACTCTATACTTGATTGATGCTGGAATACGGTACACTGAGGTGGGAATTTACACGTACGTTACATTGTCTGATTGCTATACTGTCTGTCTTTATCTTAAATTATCTGAAAAGTCTCAATGTAACATTCACTCGCTTTTATCGTGTAATTGGTGTAATTTCACAACAACACACATTCATCGTTATTAAAATAATCCTCCCAATTAAAGAAATGCTGTAAATGTATAACGGGATGATAAAGAACACGCTCTTACAAATGATCCAGGATAGTTACACGCTTTCCGATGCCTCATTGTCCCTGGAGTGTAAATCACAGTTAAAACTTGATTTTAGAGTAAAAAGCAAGAAACCACTGGTTTGCTAGACATCTTAATTGATTTACTTACGCGTTCAAGGGCATGCTCGCGCTCCACAAAAAGCATACTTGTCCTTTTACTTTTTTATGTTGCGAAGATGTCATGGTGCCCACAGGAGTCCGGAAATCGCTTAATAATGTAGGCTGTCTCAAGTCCCCATGGAAGTAAGATCATACCGACCCGCTCCGCGCTCCGAGACTCTCCACGTTGGACTCGCGCAGCATCAGCTCTCCCCACCCGGCTCGGAACTCCCTCTGCTGCCGCCGAAGGGCGGAGATGTGCGCAGACACAGATACGCAGCGGGCGTTATTCTATCTCCTTATAAATAGAGTACAAATGATGGGATTTTTCCTCGCTAGGCTGCTGTCACTTCGTACATCAACACGTTGAGGCAGCGACGACGTGACGCAAAGCAGAGTTTCCAAAGGTGGCATATTCAGCACATTAACTGGCATAAGTGCAGTAAATCACGTTACAAAACAAACTGCAAGATAACAAATGAATCAACCAAAAATCAATCGATACGATCACTTATCGTATATTCACTCTTAGTTTAAGATTAAATCCACACGATTTATTTGCATGTCGCGTTATGGCTCAAACTAGCACATCCATTTCTACATATGTATGCTATGTTGAAGGTACCCAGTTTAATTTTCAAACCTATTTACACTGGTGCTCAGATTCTCAGCAGCAAATACGGTTGTTGTCTTCTGGGCTGTTGTTATTCGTAATAAGGGAGACTTGTTTGTGTTCGACAGATTCAGTATGAGGACTATGGAGCTTTTGTACAGATGAAAATAATTCCTGGATCACAAAGGTGTCCTTTGTCTCTAGAACATGGATGTAAAACGAGAGGCTTCGGTCGGGACAGGAGACAGACCAGCCGACCAAAGAAATGATAGGGATTTAACAAGGATGGAGGAAGGGTGAAGTTGGCTAAGGACCACAACCAATGGGCAAAGTGTCTTTGGCATGTCTGTCTTCTGGAGGCATGATGTAGTTTCAACACAGAACTATACACACAGCCAAGCCCCACACCCACAGTAACAAACAGCAGCATCACCCGGACCTGAATGTGAAATCCTGGGTTGTAGACATACCCATATCGATAACTGGTGCAGGTGTGTTGGCACCGGATATGTCCAGACCAGAGGCAGTTTCTTTAAGACAACAGGTGAAGCTAAGCTTCACACAAAATGCACTTCAAAGAAGCAAAACCTTTTATGCCTCATTAAACTCATAGACTTCATTGTATGTCTTATCACCTCCTATTTAGCGGTTGATTGGAAGTTATGTAATATGTCTCATATTTAAACCCACCCAGTGCCACATTTTTTATGTAGGGTGCATCTGAAATCACATACTCATGCTACAAGTAATGCATTTTGTCAGCATACAGGAGAACAGCATGCATGTATTCAGACACACTGCGGTCACTATTTTGTATACTACCTAACCCGGATGTTTAGCAATGACGTAGCTTGACCTGCATGAAAGTAAAAGGCTATCAATGAAAAAAATACACTTTCAAGTCAACTTATGTAATTGGATATCATTTCTCTACTTACATTCGTAAAGAGACAGCACTTTCACCACCATCTTGACAAAAATTTCTGAGCAAGTGACAGTCTTTGTCTCAGTGGCCTTGTGGGATAGCACGGTGATCATCACTTTCACAGAACGTAGTATGTCAGCCAGGTATGGATCACTTATACTCATCTATACTGAGGATTCAGACGTACTGCTCACATACAGTGGTACCTCAGAACTCGAACCTAATCCGTTCAGAACTCCGGACTCAAAAGTTTGAGTTCTGATCAAATTTTGCCTATAAGAAATAATGGAAAACCAATTAATTGGTTCCCTACCCCAAAAAATTATACCTTATAAATATGTTTTTTTTAGCATTTAAACACAAAATGAACCAGATAAAACAAGAAGAGCATATACCGTACTAAACACATCTAAGTATATTTATCAAAACAATAATTTGTGAAGTAAGAAAATAAATGTATCCAAAAATGTGTAAAGTTAAAAAAAAAAAACAATGTGTCCTGCCCCAATCATCCGCTCCTTCCGTGTGCCACGCCCCCTCGGAAGCCCATGTGGAATCCCAGTGTGATCAGCTGTTTCTGGTTGTTGTCATTAGTCATCTGTATTTAGTTCGCGTTATAGTTTGTTTTCCCAGTCCAGTCATTGCATTGTCCGTCTGCGTTTTGCCTGTAATTAAACCCCGTATTTCCGATACCCTGACGTCTGCGCCTTTGTCTCCATTCCATCCCCGCACGGCACGACAATATTATTATAATTAAATGTATTTAATGGTTTATTATTAAATTAATAAGAAATCTTTATTTTTAAATGTATTTTATTATATAATAATAATTACTGTTCCTGTCTATCATTGTCTAAATGTATTTTTGCTGCTTAAATATATGTATACAGCTAGAGTAAACATGCGCGATGCTAGCTGTGACAGCGAATGCGAGGCTGAAACTGAAGCGTTACCTTTTGTTTTCGCTGAGAGTCATGCCGCGTGACTCATTAACCCACAGGTACAAGTTATCTTAGGTCAGCGTTCACGGTTAACATTCTGAGATTCAGATTGAGCTCTAGGTAATTCTTTTTTTAACTGGATGGTTCGACTTTTAAGAAATTCGAGTTCTAATGAGTTTGAGAACTGAGGTACCACTGTATTTCAGACATATTTCACCTACTACATATGCGGTTTTGGACGCACCTCTAATCTTTGTAATGGTGCATGGTCTCGCACATTCTCAATCTTTCAAGACTTTGAAATACTTCGATTTGTAAATCTGCAGCCAATCCTGTGTATATACTGTAAAAAATAAAAAGAATGGTAATTTTTGTTCAGTTTTTTTAATGTGCAAAAGGGAAATGTCAGTACAGTCATTTAATTAATTCTTTTGGGAAATATGAGGATTACAGTTTGTACCTGTGTCATATATTATGTTGTCAAGTAAAATGCTGTTTCATTTTGCCCCAATATAGGATGCAATTTGTCTTGTATTTTTGGACCATGCAATCGATCCCCTCTAGTGAGGATTGATAGTTTGATTAACAAACACAAAGACAAATAGAGCAAAACTGTAAAGCTGTTTAGCTTACTCAGTTTTTAATGAAGTCACTCCATTAATTTTACTTGTATTTCTACAATGACTGTATTTCAGAAAAGGGTTCACCACTTGAAAACTGTTAAAAACACCTTTTTTCTGTAGCAGTGCTTACTAGGTTATTAGCAACATAACTGAAGGCTTGGGATTCAGGCTAAATAGGGATACATTTGATTGAAATCAGCCACCAATGGAAAATGTTTGGTGAAGTGTAATGAATATTTTAATATTCAAGTATAGTGGGCAACTGTTTCTAAATAGCTGTAGTTTAGCATATGGTGCTGATGGCAAGACACACCTCTTTAATGGGATGGTGAGCAGGAGTAGACCCTCTGCTCTGCCTCTGGCGTGATCTTCCCAGTAGGTCAGGTGTCTCTATGACAATTACAGGTCACCCCAAAGATCTGCCCCCAAGCCATCACCAATGCACCTCACTACAGTGCATACAATCACGCCTCTTCGGCATTTAAGAGCTCAGTCGATGAGATGCCAAGTCACATGGTGTCTGTGCAGGATTTCTCACCCGCCCACTAGTTTTTGGTTACTGCATCACAGCAGCTTTGAATGCGTGGACCCTTCCTCCTGTTATTTAAGTACATCTCACAAATCTGGAGAATGTTTCTGTTAGTAGTCTTTCCTTCCCAAGGAAAAATTTGCTACTTGTGGCCGACCGGTTCGGTGCAAGTGCACTGGAGTTTATCTCAGTGGATGAGAGGGTCGCCTCCCTTCAACTTTGTGTCAGGGGGCAGACTCTGATAATGGTCTGTGCATATGCGCTGAACACCAGTTTGGAGTATCTGGCCTTCTTGGAGGCCTTGGACAGGGTACTGGAAGGCACCCCACCTGGGGACTCCATTATTCTGCTGGGGGACTTTAATGCTCACGTAGGTAATGACAATGAAACCTGGAAGGGTGTGATTGGGAAGAATGGCCTGCCTAACCGTAATGCAAGCAGTGATCTGCTATTGGACGGAGGAGACAGTGCCTTTGGATTGGCATACTGGGGTGGTGGTCCCAATCTTTAAGAAAGGGGACTGGAGAATGTGTTCCAACTTTAGAGCGATCACACTCCTCAGCCTCCCTGGGAAGGTCTGTGCCAGAGAACTGGACAGGAGAGTCGGTCAAACCTCAGATGCAGGAGGAACAATGTAGATTCTGTCGTGGAGCACTGAAAAAGCTCTTCACCCTCACTCGATATTGTAGGGCTCATGGGGGTTAGCCAAACTAGTCTACATGTGTTTTGTGGAGTTTGAAAAGGCATACAACCATATCCCTTGAGGGTTCTGTGGGGGGGGGGGGTTGCTTCAAGAGTGTGGGGTACAGGGTCCAATGTTGCAAGCTAACAGATCCCTGCACAAACCGAACTATATTTTGATTCCTATTGCCAACAGTTCCTGGTGGGTGGCGGACGGCCCTTTGTCACCGATTCTGTTCACAATTTTTATGGACAGAATTTCTAGACGTAGCCAAGGGGCGGAGGGAGTCTACTTTGGGGGCTACAGAGTTGCATCTTTGCTTTTTGCAGATGATACGGTCCCGTTTGCGTCATCAGCTATGACCTGCAGCATGCACGGTGAGGCGACTGGGATGAGGAGGAGATCGACAGACGGATCAGTGTAGCATCAGCAGTAATGCGGACGCTGTACCATTCTGTTTCAGTGAAGAGGGAGCTGAGCCAGAAGGCTCTCAATTTAGTGACCGAAAGAATGAGATCATGAATATAAGCGGCCTCTGCAGGGTAGCTGGGCCCAGTCTGAGGAGCTTAGACATTCAGGAGGGGCTCACAGTAGAGCTGCTGCTCCTCCGCATGAAAAGGAGCCAGTTGAGGTAGTTCAGGCATCTGTCTAGGATGTCTCCTGGTTGGCTCCCTGGGGAGATGTTTCGGGCATGTCCAACTGGGAGGAAGCCTGGGGTAGATGCAGGACACACTGGAGAGATTACATCTCACAGCTGGCTTGAGAACGCCTTGAGATTCACCCAGAGGAGGTGGAGGAAAATTGATGGATGGATGGTAAATCTTCCCATTCATTGGTCAATCTCTTTTTAAATAAATTTACTTGTTTGTTGCCTAACTCCAGCAAGATAGACCACTGTCCATTACTATAACTCATGGCCATTCAAATCATGATCCTCGAGGTCCAAGCTTTGCCGATTTTTACTTGTGAACCGAGTATGAAGCCTCGGAATTCAAACGTGGTCTCGAAACTCACCAAACTAGGCATCAACACCTCACTTTGGACTGTGTCCAGCAGATCCCAGTCTATCCACACTGTCACTGAGCACTGGAGTGTCACAGGGCTGTGTGCTGAGCCCTCTAATCTAATACTCACCTACCAAGACACCTCAACATCACTGAATGGGACTAGGTGGAGCATGTCTCCAGCCTCATGCTCCTGAGAGTGCATATCTCGGAGGATTTCTCCTGGCCTATGAACTGCTCCACCCTGGTCAGGACGACATGGAAGCATCTTTGTTGATAAGACTAAAGAAAGCCTATCTGTCACCTTAGATCCTAACCAACTTTTATGGTGTTCCATCAAGAGCATCTCTCACGGCGTGAGAGGCAGTTGCTCTGCCTCCAGATGGAAGCCCCTACAACAGCTAGTGAAAACTTCCAGTACATCATTAGCACCCAAATTCCCTCAATCAAGGATCTCCACTGATGATGGAAAAGGGCACGCATCAGAGAGTCATCTCACCAAAACCAGAGTCTGCTTACCATTCTCCCATCTGGAAGGAGGTACAGAAATTTCCACTCCTGACTCAGCAGGCTGAGGAACAGCTTCTTTCCCACATGACCAATAATATTCATCCACTCCCCCCATAACATGGACTGTACACACCATTTCACTCCCATACACTCCCATTTCATGATTATTTATACTGTATATATACAGACAGGCTGTTAGAAGACAACAAAGGGCTTCTTCCTTGCTTTATGGAACTTCAGTCCTGCTACTAGAATTCTGACCTGTCCTAGCAGTGTACTTCACACCTGCACTTAATGTTTCCCATTCCTTTTGAAGGTCACTTGATGTCATCTTCCAATTCATGAGAAACTGTCGGATAACAGTCTCTGCCATTAGAAAGTTGCTTCCACCCATTCATTACCTGCCTGGTTTTTGTTCATTCGCAGTGTCTCCTGCTTCACTTTATTTTTATGTACTGCTGTCTTAGAAATTTTGAACCTGGAAGCAACCTGCTGCTCAGCATAGCATTCTGCCAGCAGAACCACGATTAAACCAGTATTTAAAAATGCAGATTTGTTTAAAAATATGGAAAAAAAATTCCATGGCTGAATTGATATGCTGAAATGGCTTTATATATTTATTCACACCTCTGTGGATTTTAGAGCAATGACCAGTTGGGCCCCACAATAGATAAAAATAGTTTATGCTTTTCTGTTAGCAGTAACGACAGGCAGAAGCATTTTACTTGATAAATTGGGTTGTGTGTTGATTTAGGAGAATGAATTATCAAAGGGCTCGAATACAGCTGTTTGCATCACTGGTAAACAAAGCAATTGATTAAAAGTCTGAAAAATCCAAGGGAGCATAAAAGCTCTAATTTGTTGATTATCTACCCAGGATGTTCAAAACCAATTCACCAGCCTTTTTGCTTCAAGAACCGCAATCTAAAAGGAGCCCTTTTTTCTGTTCCCTCCTGGGAACTTCCATGGCATGTTGAAGAATGCATGCAATCCTCTCAACAATACCTTAGTGATTCAGCTGTGAAAATGTCAAATTTAACATTTAAGAGTGGAGTCTCATTTGGTTTCCGGTGTAATCCATATAAATATTCATAACAATGTATCATTTACACTGCAGCCTTGAGGTTATCCCACTTTCTCACAAACATCTTCAGATCAGAAGCGACTTGATATGTTCTCGAAAATGAATTTAATTGTGGGGCTTTGTTTTCATTCCAGCAGCTGGGGACAAACCATTGCTCATGTCGTTCTTGTATGGAGAGCCATGGGAGTGGTATACAAAAGAGTCTCAACTATAACAACTTGGCAAGAATTATCACCATTCATGTGTCTCCCAAGGTGGGACTCACTGCGGACACATGAGCCCCTCGTTTTTTTGTCTTAGTCCAGAGCCAAATCAGTCTTCCACACATACACAACCTTTATGGAGTAGCAAATCATCTGTTACCCGCCTATGGTAGAGAACATGGAAACAACAGGAATTTTGAAAATGTGAAAACTTTTGCTCAGGAAAGCCCAGCTTTATGTGTACACCCAATACATTTAGCTCTTCTGCCATATATAATACACAGGTATTAAATGGACCTTCACAATTTCTTTCTTTGTTCTCATAATAATAATCTCCAATTTTCTGGGGAGTAACCCATCTTAGGCCTGTATTATCTCCCTAGCAATTAGACTGGGCCATCAGCATTAGCTAACTTACTTTAATGATGCTTAGGATTAGTATCATCTAGAGGAGTGTCCTATTTGCAGCACGGGTGTCCCTTAGTCACCAGCAATTCCAACAGCAACCAGTTTTTTCCAGGCGTCTTGAACCTGAGCCCGACTCTGCTTAGCATCAGATGTCTGGCAAGCAGATACAACCATGTGCCATGGCGGCTGACCAAGGCTTCCTGTTACTGCGCTTTTAACTATTCACATCCTGCTAATACAAACAGTTAACAGGATGTCGAGTGTCATTCTAAGGGACTAACATCTGCTGGATTTATCCTCTGTGGCCTTGTTCTGGCCAGATGTTGATTGGACTTTCATGGCTGCTGGGTCTAATTGCCAGGATGAGGAGATGGGGACAGCGGTTGCGGCAATGAGATTTGATTAGTGTTGAGTGTTGTGGTCCTGCGTTTAGAGGGAAAGTCCAGGACTTCTTTGCCATTTCAGGAAAAGCCTGAGATGCAAACTCAGCTCAGGGAACAGCACAGCACTGGGGCCAATATGGGATAAATACTCAAGGCTGAGGGCATCTTACCACATACGTTCTGCTGGTTAAATAAATCAAAGTCAGCTGTAAGTACAGGATCTTGTACTGTAGGTCAGAGGTCCCACACCATGCATGGATGCTTTGGAAGACACCTTCATTCAGTGGTTCATTGTGCCATCCCACTCAGACACTCTTTTAATAGAAACCTTCCATCATGGTACCATCTAGGTGGGGTGTCTTGCATGACAGCTCAGTGTCCATTAGTTGTCCCATATCAGATCAGATCTGTTTACCCTCAGTGTGTGACACCTTATCATATTATGATACAATACTCTATTATGAGTCATTGCGTAATGTTTTACACTACAAAATGAGAGACTCTGCATAACATCTTATATAAATACATATGTATTTATTTTACTGGCTTTGTTACTGATAACTGCCTAGACACCATGTGATGTTTTCACTGTTCATCATTCTTCATTTTTCTTGAATGGAAGAATATGGATTTTCAACCGCATTTGTGTGCTTTCTTTTAGCTATTAAACAGGTGGTTTTCCAAACTTAAGAAGATCATCCCACTGCTATGGCCTTGGTAGTGTACACATATTGCTCCACTGGTCACTATAGTCATTGATAATGTTATTTCAACCTCAACTGTGGGACTGTCGAAGCATCACTGAGCCTAATCTGCATGGGCTCTGCCTGGCCACTTGTTATCGGAGCAACTGAGCTGCCTGCTGCTTGGTTATGCCTGAACCCTACAGGTCATAAAGGGGCTTTGGGCCACCTTTGCAGGTTCCACACAAGGTGTTTGTCATTTGTGTAGCCTGTGGTATTATTTTCATTTTAAGTGGAAGAACTACAGGCAACTGTATGATGATGTAATAAGGCGGGATTGGGCGTGGAGGATTCCTTAAAAGAAGAGGGACATGTTTTTGGACCGCATAAATAATTCATGTCAGACAGATCTGCATGTTTGACTTTCGATAACAGGAGTCTTGTAGGGAGGAGTGCATGAACTGATAGGATGAGAATAAGGAGGTTCAAAAGAATTTACATGGCCAGCAACTTAAATGCGAGCTCTGACGCTACCCAAATAAATACGCTAATTTACTGTGTGTGGGATGAAGCGGACGATGTTTTGCATGGACTTTCTGTGTTACAGGGGAATATGCACCAGGACACCAGGACAGAGGCAAGTGAAGGAACGCAAAAATGAAACCTCACCATGTCAGCAGTCAATAAGATAAGGCACAATTTACCCAATACAGCAAGGAAAAACCTAGTCAGTGCCCTAAATGCCCCCCACATGAAGTGCCACACATGCGCTACGAGTGGGGGTGTTTAAAGAGATCTTCAGTGACAGAGATACACCCACCATGCGCAGCGCAACTAAGCTGTTGGGGCCAGGGCAGTAACTGTTAGATGTGGGTATTACCAGCCTGCTGCTGAAGAAGGATAGTAGGGAGGTGGGAGAAGACATGCATGTCATACACCATCTGCCCCACCACCTTACTGCAGAGTCCTGCTATTGGTTAACTGGAACTAGTGGCACATGTAGGCAGCATCACCGTGGAAACACTAAAAATGAGTGTGTGACAGCCATATGCTATAAAACTGAAGCCAGGGCCTGATCTATCCCCACTGAAGGATTCCATTGCCATTAGTGGACAAAGTTAAGCAGGAACTGTCTCAGTTGGAAGGCCTTGGAGTGATGAGCAGAGTCGGAGAACCAACGGACTGGTGCTCAGGCATCGTACTGGTGCCAAAGACACCAGGTGATGTACACATAAGTGTTGATCTCATGAAGCTAAATGAGTCAGTGCATCGTGAGAAATACATTGTGCCATTGGTGGAAGAGATACTGGGGAGACTGGCGGCAGCCAGAATATTTAGCAAGCAGGATGCTAATATGAGGTTCGGGCAAATAACCTTTATCAAAAATTCAGCTAAACTCCCAACCTCCATAACACCCCTTGGACGTCTGCTGTTAGGGATTGCTTCTGCGCCTGAGCATTTCCAAAACAGGATGGTGACTGAGGTCACAGAGGGTCATGAGGGGTCATCTGCCATGTTTATGGTGTCTCGTTCTCAGGCTGAACACAAGAGGAAAATGATGCTCAACTGCATGCAGTGCTACGAAAGACCCAGAAGGCGGCCATCACCCTGAACATCGACAAGTGTGACCAATCAAAACAAGGCGTCACATTTTTGGGTCGTGTGTTTCCTGCCTGCGGCATTAGCCCTGACCCGCAGAAGACAAAAGCCATCAGGTAAATGAAAAGACTTAAATATCTGACTGAACTGAGGTGCTTCCTTGGAATGGTCAGTCAGCTTGGGAACTTGCTGAGAAAGGCAAGCCTTTGCAATGTCCTGTCTAAGAACTGCTGACTGTGGGGCTGCAGAGAGCTTTGAACACGTCAAAAGAGGCACTGGTTTTCATAGCCACGTACCGCCTGCACAGAGACTGCAAGGTGTCGGATGCGTCATCATACAGCTTAGATGGTGCTCTGCTGCAAAAATAGGAGGCAGAGCGGAAGCCAGAACCCTGTGTGTCGTGATTTCTCACACAGACAGGGCACAGATATGCGCAGGTGGAGAAGGAGGCATCGGGTTTGACCTGGACCCTTGAGAGCTTCAAGAACTTCCTCACCAGCAAACGTTTCCTGTTGGAAACTGATCACAAGCCACTGGTAAGTCTTCCGGGGTCACAAGCATCAGATGCCCTCCCTCCACATATACTGTATGGCGCTTTCGCATGTGGCTAATGCGTTACTCATACTCCATTGCTCATGTGCGAGGAAATATTTGTCAACAGCGGTTACGCTGTCATGTGTAACCGTTGAATAGGAACATGGCACCTGATGAATACAAATTCTTTGAGGAGACAAACATATATGTGCAAATGGCCATGGGAAGCCTGTTGGAGAGTGTCACAGACCTGGATGAGCTTAAACGGGATCTAGAGAGAGACAGTGAATGTGCACGCTTGCACTGCAACAGTGAGCCAGCGCTCGGGCTGCACTGGGCAGAACAGGCCTACCTCATGGTTAAAGATAGGCTTTTGCTGAAGGGAACTCGACTTGTCATCCCCTCGGTCATGAGAAATGATGTGCTTGTCAAACTGCATGAGGGTCACCAAGATGTAGCAAAATGCAGGGAGCGTGAACAAGAGTCAGCATGGTGGCCGGGCCTGAATCAGCAGCAAAATGAAATGGTCCTAAACTGCTGAATATGCAGCAAAGGAAAAACAGAACCAGAGCAGAATACCCAGAATTACCATGGTAGGACCTAGGGGCAGACTTGTTCATGCTGAGGAGCAAGACTTATCCGCACCGAGATATGTGAAGATTGCTCAGTTAACTCCCTCATGAGGATGGAAAATGTTTAATATATTCAGGTTCTGATAGGAGCAGACCTCTAAGGTCTTTTGGATTAAAGATAATCCACCCATTGTTTCTAGAAAGGGTAAATGTGAAGTTATTGGTATATATTTTTTTTTTATTCCTTGTCGTGTCCGGCAGTTTAGCAGGCAGGATGTTAGTCTGGGAGCTTTATTGTGCCGACCCTTTTGTTCTGCCAAGTGGAGCTTCGGATTAAGCTCCTCTTGTTATTTGAGGTAAACTTTTTATTAGCAATTTTACA
>JABFEB020000036.1:18026638-18037746 GCA_019775895.2 Stomatorhinus ivindoensis | reverse complement strand
GTCTAATATGTAATTAAAAGAGATGGGGGGTGAATAGCTGATCACCCCCCATTACCTATGTGTAGTGTAGGTGGATGTGGGCTTGGGGGGGAGGGGCGTAGGGCGATAGCGCCGCAGGGCAGCGAGGCACCGGGCCAGGTGCCAGGACCCGGGGGGACACCACCGGCTCCCGCCGCAGCACCCCCCGCCCCAATCCGAGGGGGTGTATGGGGCCTCATCTGCGCCTGCATCGGCCGACTAGCCATCCATACACACTGTGTATGGAAGTTATTGGTATTTCTTAAAAATTTTATTGGATTCTTTAAAAAAAGAGCTGTGTGTGTTTTTGGGCTGGAGAAAAACCGCAATGAATAGTTCACAGATTGACTTGTGTGCATTACTTTCAGTAACACGACATACCCTTCCCAGAACTCTATGGTATTTCATCACACCTTCCTCAAGGCCTTCAGAATATAGATTATTCTGCAGTGCAGGTTTCTGTGGGAATCATCTAGATTAAGTAACGTTTCTCTAGACTGACTTCTGAGGCTAAGAAAAGTCTTCATACAGATTTTTAAGCAGAAGAGTCACATCGAACTTATTTCCAGTGGTGGGCGCAGGTAACCGAAAAATTTTGATAACCGTTAATTCGCCAATTCCAAAGTTTAACTCAATAACAGTAAACCAATGAACCAATAAAGAAATAGTTGAAGCTAACAATAACCACTAAATTTTATTACATGAATGTAGCTTTGGTTTGTTTTTTGTCTCTGAAACCCTTAAATTATGCCCAGACAGCTAAAATTTTTACCCATATAATGCTCTAGCTGTTGCACAACAGTGATTACCATCCCACTGGGATTTCTGTAGAGTCTCCTGAAAAAATCTCAGTTGATTATTGTTTCTGTTATATTTCATTTGTGAGATACAAGCATTTGGAAGAGCCCTATTTCGCAAGTAGACCATGCTGACATTTTGCCCTCAGTTGCTTGGGGACCACAAACATGGCGTCATTTACTGGAACTAGGAAGGAGAGTTTCAACTCTTTATTAGTCTATAGCTCTGTTGTTCAAAACTTGAAATATACAACCAGAGGCCTTAAATCTGACAAGATAGCTTCATTATACAGGCTCCTATTCTCCACGTAGTTCAGGGTGCCCCCCGTTCAAATGGACTATACAGTATCTTTGTTCACTTACACTTAGCCCAGACTACCGTAAATCTGACAAGCAATCAACTAATCATGTCTTGTGTTTACACATAGCCAGCCAACACTCTGCCAGAGAGACTGTTGCAGACACGCTCACAACAGATAGGAAAAGATATGTTTTAAACTTTATTAACTCTACCTGTGAAAAAAATGTCAGCAGATTTACAGTTAGCGGAACAAAATTTATCAGGAGTGGATTAGTCCATTAAAAGTTCGCGAAAATGATTATCAGCTAATGTAAAAGCTAGCTTTGCGAATTAGCGGTTAGCAGATTGGCAGAATCCTGCCCACCACTGCTTATTTGTAAAAGTATCCGCTAGCCTTCTAAATAGAGATGTTCTAAAATGTCTAACTGGATTATGCAAATACCAGACAAACAAGGTTTCTGTTGTATTTCTGGGTGTAGGATGTGTATGATGCTATATGTTTCTTTTTTCCATTTCATTTGATTAGCCTTTATTGGAATTCTTGGAATCTCCCTTGGGGTATAAAATGCTTCTGTTTATTAACCCCAATGATACAAAACTTAGAGAAAATTATAATGAAAGAATATTATATAATCCCAATTATTCAGATGCGGGGAACGAGACAGATAGATAAAAATAGTACAAGTTATTCACCAGCTCGGCAATATGGATAAAGGTTCTGAGTGGGCTTAGGAACAGAGGGTCGCTGGGTTAAGTCCCACAAGAGGCCCTGGGGTCGCATCCATGGAACTCGACCTGAGGTCTTATTACCTCTCTGGTTTCTTGGTGAAAGGAAAGTCTCTGTGTTTTCATCAGGAGAATGAAGTGAAATGTAACCCTACAGTGCAGCTGCAAGCAGAGAGAGTACATGACTGTCACTTGTATCCAGGCCTAAATCAAGAATGATCAGTCTATCCATCCTTCCACCTTCCAATCATTTATTCTTCATTGTGAGGCTTGGAGCCATTCCCAGGGAGCACAGAGCATCAGGAAGAAGGATACCCTAAACAGGAAGCCAGTCGGGTAAATTTAGTAATAATGTCATTAGCAACAGATGTTGGGGGAGAACATTTGATTGCCTTCTCATGTCAGTGGTCATCTATAGACAGGATAGGTGTTAGAAGTCATATGTTGTTGTCTCATTCAAGTAGGAGAGTCAACTGGCAAGATTAAATATGCGAGTCTTTAGAGCACTTGAACGCAGATTCCTGCATCGGTCCACTTCTGGAGACCTGTACCCGCCCGCAGCCCCACAGTACAGCACCACATCCACCCATGCACCAGTGATTATTTCAAAGTTAAATCCACGCCCGCCCAGGCCCATTAACATTACCCATTCCCATGATAAATTACATACAATTATTTTTTCTATGCACCTCTCAATGTGACAAGCGCTAGGCCTACATGAATTTTGAATTGAAACGAAAAAGTCTGTTTAACACGAAATCAAACCAGATAGATCTAAGCTATCCATACTGTGACGAGCGTGAAGAAGAGAACACAATGACACACTTCAGCAAGGATTCAGACATGTGTGTGAATGTTTGTCGGGCGGTTATCTAATAGTGCATTAGTTTTTCTCTCAGAACTCGGAAATTCCGAGTTGAGTGACATCACGTCCGACAATCTCCCGTTCGAGCTACCGCATCTCGCAACAAACATGTCTGCCTCCATGAACACGCTGCTGTGTGCTGTTGCTTTTTATTTTAGCAGATTTGGAGTGAGATTATTTTTTCTGAGAGACAAACAAAGAAGAAACACGAACTAGTCAAACCACATTGAAAGCTTTATAAAATATTTCAGCACATTCATAGCGATACTCTTTTTTCGAGAGGCAAACAAACTACAAACAAACCAAAGACACTAACAAGTCTGGTAAAAATCTGATGTTGCATGATAGGATACTGTTTACGGTCATGATATGCTATTCTCTAAATCGAACACGTGCAGTTACATTTATAACTAGATCCCAGGGATCACTGTAATCACTGCCGCAGTGCTATTTGCTCCCATCTGCCACGGCTATCACTTGTGCATCCAGTTTGACTGTGAAAGTACAAAACAATGAAGGGAAGTTTGGCTTTCTGAGGGAGAAGTGTGGTGTCGCTTATGGGAACAATTTTTAGCAGGCGTGTCATTACTTGGCCACAGAAAATCATAACTGTATCTGTGTTCCACATGTTCGTTGTTTGTAGAGCATGACCTTTTTTGTATTTTATTTAATATAATGTGATTACAGCTGTTTCCATTGGTCAAATTCAAATTACATGTTTGCGCTACGTACTGTGGAGAGCAGTGGCAGCAGAGGGCTGGGTTCATACAAACAAAGGCATGGTTATTATTTACAACTCCAACACGGGAAGGGGACAAGGTCTTCTTAAATAGAAACACAACAAACCAAAAGGCCCAACAGAAGTAACAGAAGCTCCTGCCATGCTGCTCCTCCAGCCTTCGTCTCACCAGATTGCCCGACTGACCCTAATCAGAAATCCTGAGACGGCAATCTGACTAAGTTCCGCCAGCTGGATCTCATTACCTGTAAACATGTGGCCGGCGATCTCACGACACACATCACCCCCACACCCCATTTCAGCAACTGGGCCTCTGTCAAACCTCAGACCTCAACTAGGAGACATGCTGGCTGTTTCCACAGCAGGCATGTTATTAAAAATGGGATAAACATCACCAAGAAGGCAAATATGCTTCACATTCTTGTTTAATCGTGACTATGAGACCTTTATGATGGCACAGTATAACCGTTAATTCACAAACAAGCTGAGCATAGTGAGCGGCTCGGTGGGTTAGTGTGTGTGATCCAAAGGTCATCTGTTCAAATCCCGTGGTTGGTGGAATGGCCACATTTACAGTGGGCCTGTGAGCAAGGCTTCTTCAGGGGCACCAAATAAATGCACCAAATAAAAGCAAGATATGTGAAAACTGGAGAGTTCCTATGTACCCGTACATGTGACAATTAAGATTCATTTCATTTGTAGTGGCATTTTATTTATTGAAAGTATCGTGATACCATCTGGGAAGTTGTGAGCCCTACATGTTCTACAGTCTAGTCGTGCATTTGCTTCTCTGAATTGCACAGAGGTTGTTCACAGATTAACCTCATTTGAGTAAGCATGACCATTCAAATATCGTTACATCAACACCTGCTGACTAAGCTACCCAGGTCACGCAATGAACAATAGACAATTGTAGGTATTTGCTTGGTTCCCATAATAAAAGCCAACGATGGAAATAGCAGCACTGAGCAGCTGGACACTGTGCTTCATTCTAGCCATAAAAAGGGGGCTTGCCAGACTAGAAAGGGATGCAGTTCTGGCATCTTTATGAGGTCCAATGCTGTTCAGCTGCCTATCAGTCAATACAGGTTACACATCAGGATGCATTGCCACCTGTAGCTTTACTGCACTGTGTACAGATATTGAGGATTACCGTTTAATGTTTTCTTAGATGGGGGGGGGGGGTCTGGATTTAGCAAGAGTTAATGGGTAGCTGCTAAATAAGGGATGATTTGATATAGTGCAGTGTTTTGACAAGGTGAAACATATATATGTGTAATAGTTTTTCGCCCATATATATATATATAAAAAACTCTTACACAGTTATGGAAAAAAAAACAGATTAGACCTTCACAGTTACCATTGTTTTCAAGGTCACATAAAACACACACTGCCAAAAAGCCGAACTACATTTAAATTACCTTGAAAAAATAATTGTGTACAATATGTATATTAGTGCTTATCAGCATAGGTCGAGTGCTGTAACTTTCTCAGAGTGCTGCGGAGAGCACTGTTGCCCCATGGGTCCAGGTTCGAGGATTCACACCCTTCCTCCACTCTGTGTGTGCGCACTTTGTCATACGGCTTTCCTACGGCAGTACAAAGTCATGCAGTTAGGCTAGTTGGCATCTCTGATTTGCCTGTAGTGTGTGCATGTATGTGCCCTGTGATGGACTGGCACCCCATCCAGGTTGTGCCTCAGCCTTGTACCATATGCCACCTAGAATGGGCTCCAGCCCACCCCCCAGGTACAGGACTAGGATAAGCAGTTGGAAAATATATAGAATCTTAATCACCCCTGTGCCTTAGATGTACAATAGCCATGTGTGCCTCTGATGTGTTGCTTATATATTGTTTTTGTGTTAGATGTCTTGTTTTGCCTCGGATCTTTGGTTTCCGCTTCAATTGATTGGCAGAAGCTTTTCTGGTTTGTCAGGCTGTCGATTTCACACACCCCCTCTACCATCCGCTCCCTCTGGCAAAGGCTGTTCTCCCTCACACACTCTCTCTCTCTCTCTCTCTTCAGTTATACGATGTCAAACACATCTTCCCATCATCCTGTGTTGTTATGCCCGCACGCTCTGCTTGACCACGACTCCGACACGGAGGACATGTGGGATCTGCATGGATCTGCATGACATCCTGGCGTGCAGGAAGGGCAGCGTTCACCCTGGGCTCCAGGGAGAAGGTCGCTATCCTGATTTCACATGAAATTTATATGCAAAATGATTCAGAAAATGAACAATTGGGTATGACAGTCATGACCGGCAAATTGTTTATAGGGGGTACCCAGCAAAGCCATGTAGAAATGTCTTTTTTTATCTAACAATGTTTGTGTGTGTATCTACAACCTCAGTCTCTGCTTGTTCCCCTCCCAGCCAATTAGGACACACTCCAGTGAACCGATGTTCTGACATATGGTTACACTGCAAAATCACTACGTTACTTAAGTGGCTGATTTGGTTGCATAGTGATTACAAGGATGAAGAAAGCAAACCACATGGCAGAGTTCTGCACCGGGTCAGGTACCCGCAGATAGCTGCTGAAACGGGCTGATTTTAATGTGCTGGAATTTTACGGGCGGGTATGCAGGCAGACAGACGGGGGGGGGTGGGGGGGGGTAGCAGGTCAATCAAAACAGTATTGTAGCCTGCAGAAATAACATATAAGTGAAACAGACATGTATGTGCCATAACCTTGATTAGACTACATTGTGGCAGATGATGTACTCTAAGCGAGCGGCACTACAGGACTCGTGCTCCCATGAGGCATTACGGTAGGGAGTAATTTGCATGTAGGGAAACTGCGGGTATTTGTTTATGTTTTGGGGAAGATTAGAGGTGGAGTAGTTATAAAATAGAAGTAGGGAATTGTGGGTAATTTTTTTTGTGTTTGTGTTTTAATAAACAGTTGATTTGGGTCCTTCTCGCCAGTCACCCTCCTCCAGAACGTTAGCGAGTGGGGAGCTGTTTAAGTGTTTGTGGCATTGTAGAGTGTTACCAGCATGTGCCAGTGGGGGTGCTGTATTCTCTGTGTGCAAAACTGCCCTTCGAGGCTCGTTGAGTCAAGAAATAAAGAATCCTTGCTGGAGTGTGTCGTCGTGATCTCTCTTTCACGCTCGTCACAGTGTGGATAGCTTAGATGTATTTGATTTGTTTTTGTGTTAAACTGACTTTTTTGTTACAATTCAAAATTCATGTAGGCCTAGCACTTGTCACGTTGAGAGGTGCATAGAAAAAATAATTGTGTGTAATGTACCACGGGTATGGGCAGGTAATGGGCGTGGTACATGCCCAGGCGGGTGCAGATTTAACTTAGAAATAATAGGTGCAGGCGGGTGCAGGTCTCCAAAAGTGGACCCGTGCAGGACTCTGCCACAAGGACTCATATTCCGGATCAGAGCTATTACTGGGCCCGTTCTTAATCAGGGTTGTCTCTGGGCATCACATCATTACATTGTAACGTGTAACTTGGAACTTGCAGAACTGGCCAAGACACAATCTTTAATCCAAGGTGTCTTTCTGTCCTGCTAATCCGGAGTAGAATATGAATAGCATGTTAGTCACTTCCTATGCACAGCAGGAGGGATGCACAATAATAGTAGATCCTGGATTTTTTGAAGAAGAATCTGTTCTGGCTTTCCCGGAACAAGGGTTGATCTTGGTTCTCTGATTAGGGTCAGTTATGGTTCTCCTGGATAATGGTTGATCCTGCCTCTCTTTGGCCTCATTGTTTTCAGCTCCCACTGGTATAGACGATAAACCGAAATTCAGTGATGGCCCATGGGGACTTTCCATTGTGTCTGAACGGTTTGTAGAGTCTCGATAGCCGTTCCAGGAATGCTGATGCTCCAGTGAGGCACGTACCCCCTCCCCACCGACTGTGCTTCAGTCACTTTTTCCCTTGGCATAAGGCCACCGCGACATGCTGTCAGGGAAGGAGGCACTCTGAATGCCCGTGCGGCACCAGGGTGGCTCTCCTGAGGTGGCTCCACTTACGGTCACCCGATCCCTAGCTGGCTCATGTGCAGGTATCTCACCTTGCAGCCTGCGAGGTGCTCCCCCCCCCCCCCCTCCCTCAGAGGGATATGTGAGATCACCCATGCAATCTGCACCTGAGACTCCAAAGAGGTGTGGTAGCATGCTTTGCTCGGGGTGTGCATATATAAATATTACATACATATTTCAACAGATGCTTTTATCCAATGCAATGCACATTTGAGAATCAGGCTCAGCCAGTCCCTGGAGGTTAAGGGCTATGCTTAAGGGCCCAATGGTGAAATAAGCTTCCAATGTCAAGGACAGCATCCTATCCTACAAAAGGATATCCTGTATAAAGTGTGATAACATCATGTCACGTCCTCAAGTGCAGAGGCGACATGGGAAGTTCTTGTGCTCAACCAGGCTGAATTTTTTGTGAAAATACTGTGGACAATGGACATTGGGAAAAGGTAAGGCTTTCTAAATGCTGAGGGGGTTGTTTTATGTATGGGAGTTCTTCCTATGTGAAACATGAACGTGTCACACATTGTGGCTGGTCAGCTGAACTGTTAGCAATCACTGGTCCTGCAAGTCCTAAGTGAAGTGAAAAATGGGACCAGGTTTCCTGTTTAAGACACCCAGATAATGTGATTGGAAGTCAATTTACTTGTACATGTACGTGTTCAGTCAGACATAAAAATCATTTTTATATGAATATTTTTGGGTTGTGGAACGAATCATCTGAGTTTCCATTATTTCAAATTGGAAAATTTGCCTTGATATACAAGTGCTTTGGATTACAAGCATGCTTCAGGAACAAATTATGCTCGCAATCCGAGGTTTTACTGTTGTAAGGTTTTACTATTGTAGTAGAGTCAGACGTACTTTACTCAATGAATCGATTCCCCTCCATGCATGTATACTGGGACAAGGACAGTAGTCTGATTAAATGGCACAGTCGAGCTATAACCATAGCTATAGCCATAGCTTGACTAAGCTGTGCATGTGAACATAGTGACTGAGCCGCTGTTTTTTTCTGTACTTTCTTTTTAATTCCACCACCCTGGCTCATCCCCCATGTTGCAGGGTCTCGTTGTCAGAGCAACACTTTTTTGCTAAATATTTCTGCATATCCGCAGCCTACGGAATGTAGGGTGGAGGCCTATGGTGCCCTGGCGGTGTCAGGCATGGATAAAGTCATTCCCACACTCATACGAAACTAACACCGGACCTTTCGACGTCTCTGCGCGTTTGACTTACACACTCTGTGCCATTTCAGAAGGCACAGCGGCTTGAACAATTATTAACATTTTATCAGATGTGTGAGTCAAGCTGCTTGGATTTCAGTCCTTCACACTTGGGAAGGAACGCATCGCCATCTCAGCCGACACGCGCGGCCGCGGGGAAGGTGTCGTGTGGGAGGAGCGGGTCGTTCCGAACCCAGATTACAAGGCAGTCTCACCGCCATTACAAGAGACACATGTTCCGCCACAACAGTCGATAATTTACCAGATTACATAATGGTGGTATTCGGTAAATGAGCCTCTCACTCACGATGGCCCTGTGACTAATTTCATTACTGCCTACAAAACCCTAATTTCAGGGAGAAAGGGAAAAAAGAGGCTCTAATTCATTTCATCTGCACCTTCAGCCTGCCCATTAATCTACATAAAAGTGAAAAGGAACCTAACCGCAACCAACAAAGGTAACATTAACGACAGCATGGAGAAGCATGGAATGGGGGGGGGGGAGAGACCTGTATTTATCACTTGATGTGGGAGTGCTCTTCTTTTTTTTAGACTGGTTGCTTTTCAAAAGCATCTTCACTCGACAGTTTTAATGCAACCCATTAGCACAAATTCAGCGGTATCCTTTCTTCTCAGGCGTCGCGTGGAGAGGACAGGGAGGTGGAATCGCCTGATCGGCAGGCTGGCAGTCACTTGGGGTGCGGATTCCGCTTGGTTTCGTCGCCACTTCAGGCCTCAGCTGGGAAGCTGGGTTTCCAAGACTCACGTGCTGGAAGCTCTCAGACAATTTCAGAACCAACGTCGGCTTCCCCTTGGACCAAACTGCAGGTGGATCTCAGTTGCTGAAATCTCTTTTTCATGTACAGGTATAAAGCAGCAGCCTACTTTGATGCCATCTGCTCCCAGGCAGCGATGAAAGCTCACTGTGTATTAGCCTTGATTTATGGTTTCTAATTATATTCTTTGCTTATAGGAAATGAAGCCTGGGATAATTAGCAGCCAGGATGGAGGGCCTTGGGTCACAGATTACTGTAAGCTGACAGTAGACAGGTATTTCAGTGCCTCCAAGGCATCCAGGCATGGTGCTTGAGTCATGCTCATTTCTATAATTTATAACGTTTAAAATATCAGTGGACAAGTGTGTTAGAAAAAATGTAGATCAAACACTTAGAATAAGAGTCTGGACCTCTTAGTTTGGTGAGTAAAGGAAATCTCTTTTATTCAAGTTTCAGCAAAGCGCTCCCATCACACTCTGGCACTCAGTACCAAGTCACCCCTCGCCCCCAGAGCAACCAGTAGATGGACCATAACTCCAGGACGTCTAAGTCCTGATTGGTCACGAAACAACAACAAACTAAGCTGAAATGTATAACAAACACAATTCTCCTGTTCCATTGGTTCACCTTGGTAGCAAGGTAAAGTCCACCCATCATACGTAATTTACTGGAGACAGCCTCGGCTTCTAGACTCTACTTGAGATATGTATATAGATATTAATTATATGACATTGAATCACCATTAATATTTGAGTGTTCCATTGATTAATGATTAACACATTGATTAGTATAATTAATATGATGCGATCAATTGTGTAACATATTATACATTTACTACTACGACTACTTTATTAAGATATAACACTGTAGCCCTGCTATGAAACATTGATGCTCTCAGACGGAACTCACTAAAAGTTTGTGGCACCAGCAGTCTAGACGGTACGTGGAGTTTCCTTCATAGCAGGTTCTGTAGCTGCATCAGTAGGTCACCTGACAAGTCCTCCTTGAATCTATCTGAGTAACACCCCCGCCCCCCCCAAAAAAATAATTAAATAGAAGATGCTGGCACTGCTTTTCAAATGCCTTCTCCCTCCCCCCAGCCAAAGGAACAACGTGCCAATTGTTGAGCCGGTTTTCCGGACAACACAGACCGTCTGTCTTGGCTCGTCCCCATATCTGCGATTGGAGTTCCACTCGTCCCTCGTTACCGGGATTGAAAACAGGTGGCTCGTTTTCCTCCCCAAGAATGTCCTGCCATCCTTGTTCCAGCTGGAGACGCGCGTGGCGCCATCGCTCGCCTTCCCATTCTCCAGGATCCTCTTAACGCAGTGTTGGTGTGGTTACTTTTCACATTTTTTTGTTCTTTCTTCCTGTGCAGACAGACTAGCAACAAACATTAAGACAAGATTTCACTTTCAGTTGCTTTTACATCTAATATGTGTCAAGGTTTATTTGCTGAGGTGCATTGCAATCCTCTCTGTTCTCCACTCCAGAGGCAAAAAACAGCAGCTCTATACAGTATCTGCACCAACCCCACTGCGGTAGGCCCCTTCTCCAGGAAGCAGGGAGAACTCTTGCTGTAATCAGACCACCCTGGTGGAGTGAAAGATGGTCTGATTGTTCCGCTGAATGCCAGCCTGGGGGGGGGGGGGGGGGGGG
>JABFEB020000036.1:18012690-18026538 GCA_019775895.2 Stomatorhinus ivindoensis | reverse complement strand
TTCCGCTGTATGCCAGCCTGAGAGCCCCCCCCCCCCCCCAGCCCCCCGGTCCTTGGGTTGCCATTCAGCATGGGATTCCCAGAGGCTTACCGGGGCTCTACTATTGGGCATGATCATGATTACTGGGGAAAGAGAAAGAAAGAAAGAAAGAAAGAAAGAAAAAGAAAGAAAGAAAGAGAAAGAAAGAAAGAAAGAAAGAAAGAAAGAACCTAAACTTTAAAATTCACTCAGACAGGTATCCATATAGTATTGTCAATTACAGTGCAAAAAATTAGGGAAATCGAGTCACAAGAAAATAACCAGATATCTTTTTTATTCAGAAATGTGGTAAAACCTAACAAGCTTGCTGGCACAGATTAGCGAGATGATGTTACATTGTTTTTACTATGAGGAACATGAAAGATCAATCTCTGGGCCGCATGAGATGTCACGAGCGGCTAGGCTACTTTGAAACCTCTTATAAGTGGTAAGTGAGCCCACAAAATCCCTCGCCCTTCGCCATGGAAAATGGCTGATAACCACCATTATTTCAGTAGCTGTGTTACTAGCTAAAGTGCTACTAACTTTAAATATGCACAAAATTTAAATGTCGACCAGCAGTTTCGCTTTGGTAACTGACATGTCATGCATCTCTACATATTGTTTGTTCCATCTTAATAAAGACAACATGTGATGAAAAACAATAATCGGTTAAAAATATTAACAGAGAAATACAGTGATCCCCGCTATATTGCGGTTCCGCTATCGCGCCACCGCTATATCGCGCATTTTCCCCCGACGCATCGCAATTCTCTGCGTATTGCGCACATTGCTTGTGGTGTGATTGTTGCGAGCAAACTTTTTGTGAACTTTATGTTTTGTTTTAAGCCCTATTATTTAAGGCTTAAACTATTTTAAAATGTTTATTATATGGTCTTTCTATATCGCGGAATTTCACCTACCGGTGGTGGGTCTGGAACGTAACTTCTGCAATAGGCAGGGGATCGCTGTATATCGCCCAAGAATCATGACAGAAAGTTTCAATCTACACTCCGAGTGATTTATACTTCATGTGCTGCATGCTGTTTGCAAATAGTTTTATATTTTTAAGTAGGTGAGTAACGATCTTGGGCAGAATGTTTCAGAGTAAAAAATCATTATCGTCATGCTACGTGTTTCGACAGGTAAAAAAAGCATCAACGTGAATGTCAATAAACAGAGAACAAGCCAAACTAAATGTCATTATGGTTAAGCAGCTTCACCACAATTTAAGGGTCACCATGCAGACCAAAAAGAGGAATTCGACCATCACGGTGCAGGTGGACCGGATTATTCTCCTTCCGGTGTGGACTTCACGACTGACTTAGTGCACTTTTGGGCATAACATGCAACGGCCAAATTATGCTGTTTCATTCAAAAAAGACACGTTCTGCTCTTGTACATAGCTAATCAGAAAGCTACAATTATCTGCAAAAAACAGTTACACGTGAAATGCACACAGCGAACGTTTTTTTACGGTTAACAGGAAAGCGGCACTGATTTCTGCACTTGTTGGTAGATAGCGGAGGAAGGTGGACTTAGACAAAAAAACATTGGCCCCTTGATCAACACTTGGTTACAGACTAGGTGCAGTTTTGCACAACGACGATGAATGCATTCGGGTGTCCAGCACTGGCTGAATGACACTTTTTGAGGACTGTCGCCATCTGTAAGGAGCTTTCAACTCAATAGAAATGTAACTATTTTAAGTCCTACTGCAATCTGGCTTCTAAACCTGCTGCTTTTAAGACAGCCAGGCTTTTGAAAAAGCAATGTGTTGCACATCACTCTGAAGCTTTTCTTAGTAACCAGCCTCAAATTTTAAAAAAGAGACATCTTCCTGTCCTCTGACATGCCCTTGAGACAATGATAAGTCCTAAGGAGTTACTACGGGCTATTTGTCCCATGAGCATCAGCTCAATGTTGCCCAGCTGACAGGGTCCCCGCAATAGATCAGCCAAAGATGGCAAAAGCACTTTCAAACACTCACAGGAGCAGAGAGTGGAGCTGGGGGGGGTGAAGTCTGGACCTGGCACCTAACCCACATCGATGCTGGTGTGTGGTTTAGCGTCTTAGGACATGTGTCTGTGAATGTCACTGGTTCACATCCTGTTGGCCATGTGCGAGACCCGTCCGACCGTGCTTTCTCAGTTGGGTGTCGCTTTGAATAAGAGACCGCTAAATAAAGATGATGATGTAATGCTTTGGAGAACCAGGGGAAGTAAGGTTGTGAGAGGGGAAAATAAAAGAAAAGAGCAAAGATGAATGTGTGTGTTCCCCAGAGGCTGTGGTGCTGCCTGTGGAAGTGGATCCGGCCTCTATGCGATTAGCACCGTGGTGTGGACCCACCCAGCCAGGCTGGCTACATTTAGACAAGGCATCATAGGAAATCTCTCCCTTGGCAAAGGGCTCTCCTGAACACAGGTGATGACTGAAAGACTCGGGATTACATATGAAGTGCGTAAGCTCTTGGGGTTTTTTTTTAGACTAATATTGTTCATGAGTCTAGTTCAAAGAAACGTGAACCCAGTGATAAAAAATTCATGAACACTATGAGGTATAATCAGGACAATAAAGCAGTGAATTGCACAGTTTCTTCTGTTGCAAGTAGACGAAAAGTAACCACTGAAAGGCACGATCAAGCATTCCTTTCTGTTTTTCCGTCCTCCCCCTCGATCCTGTCAGCCCCCCCCCCCACTCAGATCCTGATGTTGACGCCTTTCTTCCAGCGTGCATGGCCCACAGTCCCAGCTTCCTGCCAACTTCGTCGTAATGGAGAGCAGTTTTTTTTCCCTGTGGCCACATTCCAGCACTATGCACCCACTTGGTCTTCCGTCTCATTTGGTGCATCCGAGTCGTGGGGGAGGGAAGAAGACTGGCCTCGGCCTGACACACGGGATTCGTGAGGAGACAGACACAGGGAGGAGTCTCCCAGCAGAGGGTGCATGGCCTCACGATTACCTACGATCCTCTAGGCCCTCCATCATCCCCGGTTCCCACAGTGGCAGCTGGGGCTTGTCTGTAGGCTGATGAGTGAGCTCGTCAGTGAGCTGATCTGTGGGCTCATCAGTGAGTTCATTAGTAAGCTCATCTGTGAACTCATCTGTGAGTTTGTCTGTGGGCTCATTTGTGAACTCGTCTGTGGGCTCATCTGTGAGCTCGTCTGTGAGCCGATCTATGGGCTCATCTGTGAGCTCATCTGTGGACTCATGAGTGAGCTCGCCATTGAGCTTGTCAGTAGGCTCATCAGTGAGCTTGTCTGTGGGCTCATCTGTGAGCTTGTCTGTGGGCTCGTCTGTGAGCTCATCAGTAAGCTTATCAGTGGGTTTGTGAGTTAATCATTGAGCTTGTCATGAGGTTGTCAGTGGCTGGAAACTGAGGACAGAATGAGCCCCACAGGCCCTGACTGTCATTTTGCAGCTGTTTATAACAGCCCCTTTTGCTGAGTACCAGCAGCTTTAAGCAGCTGTCGCCAGGAGATGAATCCGCACACAGACTGGTGAGTCACTCATTCTGGACTGAAGATCTCCAGCTGCATGCTGACCACAGCCCGAAAAGAGCATAACTTTAGGTTGAGCATGGGGGGAAACCCAGAACATGTTTTATTTTATGGATGTCAACAGGTTGAAGCAGTTTCTGAAGAAGAAATTTGGTGCAAATATTCAAACTACATGAATGAGATCATTTCAAAAAACAGAAACCCACGCCTTTTAATTTCAGGTATGGCTGTCTCTGCATGTGTCTTCTGGACACTTGGTACTAAAGCAAATTTGCAAAAGCATTTGGCACATTTGGCAAAAGTAGCAGTTTAACCACAGAATCAAAAAAGTTCTAAATGGTGGTATTTTAGTCTAAGATTGTAGGGTCAGGACAGTTTGCCATGAAAGCTATCACCAAACAGCATAAACAACAAATGAATTTGATCCATGTTGACACACCGCATTGCCAAAACTTTCACAGCACAGTGGCTAAGTTAAGGTGAAGTTCAACAAATCACAATCCGCCTTTGTATGACCACTCGCTTCACACCAGGACGCTAAAACGCCGCCAGACACTCATTAGATGGAAATTTCTGCCATCTAGTGGTTGATATTAAAATGACACGGTTTTGCGCGTGTTTCTCCGAAATGAAGGTATTATTTGTCTACCCTGCTCCGAATAAGCGGTTGGAAGATGGACGGATTATTTTCCTAATAAAAATGATTGAAATTCTCATGGACTTTGAAGAATAATTTTGTTCTAATCCAGTAAAGACTTTTTAGCAACACAGTAAAATAATATATTCTGCAAAAGATATGATGTGATAACATTAAACTGTATAAGAATTTGTTCTTGTCTGCTATCTTTTAAAAATAGTACAAGAAAAATACCTTAATTATTCGTTAATGCTTAACAAACCATTTAAACTTGCCGAAAACATCGCTGCCTGTCAGAAACACGCCCGTTTTCCGATGTTTTGTTGTACGAGATTCCCGTGTCGTCGGCTTACACAGTCAATAGTGTAATAGTTAGAAATGTAATTGCACACAATCTATTTAGAGAATACTGTGTCATTAGCATCAACAGTATCCTAGCATGCAATATTCAGTATTTTTACCAGACTTCTTAATCTTTTCTATTTGTTTATCATTTGTTTGCCTTTTAAAAAGAATGTTGCTATAAATCTACTAAAATATTATAAAGGTTTAATGTGGTTTGGCTCGTTAGCATTTCTGATTCGTTTGCCTCTTGAATAAAAGAATATTGCTTGGAAATTTTATAAACCTTTTAAATTGTCTTTCCATGAGTTTTTTGTGCTCAGAGAACAACAAAAATAAGTGTTTGTGGAAGCAGCCACGTATGTTCCGAGACATGTAGCTCGACGGAAGACTGGTCGGATGTGATGTCATGCACCTCAGAATTTTGGACTTTGCTGAGATAATGCAGCACTAGACGTTGGGGGAGGGAGGGTGGAACTCGTAGGTTAGCGGCTGGTGGCTGGGCCTCTACAGCCATGGTGTACACCCTGTGGTGGTCCGGTGCATTGTGGATTGGGTGGCCACTGAAGGCAGGGGCCTCGGCAGACTGATCATCGCTTACAGAAACTGGCTTTAGAACATGGAACATAACCACACTGGTGGGAAAGGAACCTGAGCTCGTGCAGGAGATATGGTTTAGATATACTCGGGCATTTAGACTGACCTCCGTTTGACTCGGACTGATCAGACTGGCCTTCTTGGAAACCTTGGATGGGGTGCTGGAAGTTGTCTCCCCCCCCGGGGACGCAGTTGTTCTGCTAGGAGTGGCTTAAATAATCTGATCCAGAGTGGTGCTCTGTTATTGGGTCAGCTACATTTTGTCCATAATGAATAATATTCAAGTACAAAGGTGTTCATAATCAGGGATTGACATAGCTGGTACGCAAGTACGCATTCACCTTTAAAAGCGATACATGCGGCAATCGATTGTTGTATCAGCGGGAAGCAAGAAATTATCGTACATTTTAACCTTTATATGCTAATTCATACTTCATTTGCGGTATAGAGGTTAAAATGCATGGTAATTTTTTGTCACATCAGCACAAATGCACATAAAATATTTGCGCTGTTGCATTGATCGGTTGTCGCATGTATTGCTTTTAAAGGTGATTACGTACTTGCCTACCAGTTATGTCAATCGCTGTTCATAAGTGTACTTGGCACCAAAACGTCCTTGGCTGTTGATCAATGATCGATTTTGTAGACGTATCATAAGATCTGTGACCGTAAGTGTTAGATACTTGAGTGAAGAGAGGAGCTGAGCTGACAACTGATCGCCTTCTGGTGGCGAGTTGGATCAGATAGCAGGGGAGAATGCTGGATAGACCTGGTAGGCCTAAATGTATAGTGTGGGCATGCTTGGAGCATCTGGCAGAGGCCCATGTCTGAGAGAACTTTAACTAGCATCTCCAGCACAACTTGTCTTGCATCCCAAGGAAAGCTGGAGACATTGAGCCTGATTGGGTCATGGTCCATACCTTCTCTGCTGAGGTGGCTGAGCAGAGCTATGGTGGTAAGGTTGTTGGTGCCCACCACAGTAGTAATCCCCAAATCCAGTGCTGCACAGTAGTGGTAAAGGGAGCCGTCAGGCTGAAGAAGGAGGCCTTCCAAGCTTGGTTAGCTTTTGGCACTCCAGAGACAGCTGAAAGGAGCCAGTAGGCCATGTGGAAGACATCATTGAGAGATATATCAAAAACTGAAGTGTGGGAGGGGATCAGTCAGGCCACAGTACAGTAGTACCTTGGAACACAAACTTAATTCATTCCAGAAGTCTGGTCGAGTTAAGATTTGGTCTAGGTCCAAGTCAAAGTTCCCCAAAACAAATAATATAAATGAATTTAATCCCTTCCAGACACATGCACCACTTTCAAGTCTCACTAAGAGAAGACACACGTGCACCACCTTCAAGACTCACTATAATTTTCCTTTTTAAGTTCTACAGTTACTCTCACTACTGTCAGGGTCAGCACCCCTCTGTTAGAGTCTTTCGTGTCTCCTCCCCGTTTGACCAGCAGGTGTCACTGGCCATCCTGTCCCCCATGTTGTTAAAGTCTTTAGCGTGTCTTTCCTGCTTTCTCTATAGCCTCATGGCTCAATGAATGGAGTATGTGGCTGTTTAGCCTTGTAGTCTGGTGTTCAAGTCCTGCTTTCTCTGTTTTTGAAGATTTGTTTCCCTTGTATTTCAATTCTATAGGTTTTTCCTAGTTCCTGCGTTTTGTTTTTGCTTTGTGCCCGTGGTTTACCTGTTTTTATTCCCCTAGTCTTAGATTCTGTTTCCCAGTATGAGTTTCATGATTTAGTTTATTAGTTTCACTGTTGCCCATCTTCTGTGCCGTCTCCGTCCGAATCCATGACAACTACTTTCATCTTTGGTTTGCTGCTATCACTGCTCACTTTTTCAGGGGCCATGATTATTGTATCACTTAATGCACAGCCAACATAGGAACACAGCTTTTGCACGTCAAACTCGGTCGAGAGGTACCATGACTCTGAGAGCTATACACCGGCATCAGCATCCCAAGTAGGTCCGTTTGCCTTCGTTTCAGCCATCAGAGATGCGCCTCAGTCTGTACACATTCTACTAGGTCTGTTATGTTTTGTTGTGTTCCAAGTTTTCGGTTAAGTTGCAGTTAGATTTCTCTCGACTAACCCATGCAAGGTCTGAATTGGTAGAGTTCAATGCATCTTGACCCATTCAAGTTATAGCAGAAATGGCCAAGTTTCAAGATTTCGTTTGAAAAACAAGTGGGAAAGAAATACAACAGACCAGTTTGATGTCCAAGCTGGTCAAGTTATGAGGCGTTCGAGTTCCAAAGTTCTGTTGTAAATGACTTTTGGTCAGCCTAGAAGAGATTCTGACAAAAACTCATGCAACTCAGGAAGGCAGGGACAGGGTTTTCCTCATGGTGTTTACACCAGGGACAATTTGTGATTATTTTCTTTTAAATAGCATTTTTCTTGTTTCCAGTCTAGTAATCTGAGGTGTACATTAGACGTACACACAATGTTCTCTACATCATAACCTGTAAACTAACCTGTTGCTGGAGGGTTTATTTGTAACCCTCTGTAACGCCTATTTTTGCTGCTGTCTAAAATAGCCCCCAGTCACTATGCCTGGGCACAGATCTCCCAAAGTGCTCCCCTGTGCTCCATGGGACCGTCCACGGTGGCTTTTTCAAAAACGCTTTCCAAACACCCCATCAAAACGCTGCTCTCAGGATGGCTTCAGACGGGCCCCGGCTTAAGAGCCTCTCTGCTACGCTGAGCAGGTGATCCGGTCTCAGAGGTGCTTTTGACAGCTTCACCCCGTGTAGATTTACAGGCTGGTTGCTTGAATACAGAAAAGCTTTTCTCCATCTAAAGGGACATCTGACACCACTGGGGAAAAGCTGATGAAGAGGCCAGTGTTAAGTATTCTATTATACTGGTAAAAGGATTTATCTGTTAGCAGCTGAATTGCAAACACAGCTTCCTAGGGAATGTTAATACAACAGGCTGAGAACTCTTAAAATAAGAAAGTGAGTCATTTCCTGCCAGTGACAAGTGTATGATCCTTGCTCCATATAATACATTGTACAGTGACTAAAGGAGTTCATGTCAACTGCATGCATCACGCCTTGAAGGTAAGATTTCATATTCCAGGTTGATGAAATTTGTTCTGCAGTTTTTTTGCTCTCTGTCTGCCAGAGTGGAGCTGAAGTTTGAGTCAATAAAAGTTCAGTTTGAGGAGCTGGATGAAACAGCAGCAAGGCTCTCTGACCGGCTGGAGAAGCACAGGAACACCTTAGACCAGCAAGTCCACGAGGACCAGGTGTGGGTGTCTCTGCTGGAGAACCAGTAGGTTTGCATGACAGGTTGAGGATTCCTTATCTCCTATTTCTAATGAACATGGTGCTGTAGATGTAGATATGCAACAGCAGTTTCTCGATGGTAGGTTGAGCACCTTGGAGACAAACCTCTTCGTGACCTACGCAATGGACACACTGCGCCGCTGCCACTCAGTGGTCTTGGGGAAACTTCCAGACCTGGCCCCAAGTCTGCCCACGGTTGCCTCGGTCCTACACCGGAAGGCCAGGAATCGGCAGGTCTGCCTAGCTTGGGAGTCTGCTCTCCAGGACCTGGGGCTGAGCACCGCCGACATCACGGCCTTATGCACCCTTTTCATCATGCATGGCTGCAGAGCCGAGTACTGTGGGGTAGCCCAGAGGCAGCATTACATAGGGAAGGTGGAGGTGCTCATACGGAGAGTAGTGACTAACCCCGTTCTGAGAGACGGTTTGCTGAGGGCAGTGCAGGTGGTGGAGGCAGGAAGCGCTGGCACTATGATGAGTGAAGTTCTCGAGTAATGACACCCGGGCCCCTGGTCTCAATAACAGGAAGGTTAGGAAATGTTCTGGAAACACCAGGAATGGATAAATGATGCACATGTATAACCTTGAATTTTGTTTTATTATATATTTTAAAATTTGGCAATAAAACAAAATGAAATATTTAAAAATTGAAATGATTAATAAAAACAAGGAAACAAAAATATCCTGTGTTATGTTTCTGATCGCTTTCCTGCAGCTTTTTTACTGAAGTGGCCGGTTAGCTCAGTTGGTTAGAGCGTGGTGCTAATAACGCCAAGGTCGCGGGTTCGATCCCCGTACGGGCCAGTGTTTTTTGTTCCTCACACACTTTGCACATAAGATTCTTTAATGGTCTTAAATGACGACTGACATGAAATTGCTAGCAAGGGCCGGTCAATTGTGACTCGGACTGTAGAATTTATTGCTATTATTAATTTCGCAAAGGGAGCAAAAAACGGGGGGAAAAGCTTAGGGCTCGTCCGGGATTTGAACCCGGGACCTCTCGCACCCAAAGCGAGAATCATACCCCTAGACCAACGAGCCGATACATGTATTCGCTCGCTGAAACCTTAAATACTTTCTTTGGTACTTTTACTGTAGAGTGTTGTGTATATTATAGCTATGATCATAATAATTTTAATATAGATGTATGTAATACCATACATCGTTTGCTACGTACATTGATAATAAAGTAATATTATATATAGTACTTTCGTTAAGAACGCTTGCTATGGCTTTTGCTGAGTAGGACCTCGTGGCGCAACGGTAGCGCGTCTGACTCCAGATCAGAAGGTTGCGTGTTCGAATCACGTCGGGGTCAATTTTTCGTGCTCAGAAATGACAGTAATTTATCCGTAAGTCAATTAAAACGTATGAAATTATTTAGTATAGAAATATAAGCAGGCATACCTAACTTCAAACGACGCAATGTGATGACTGTGCTGTCGCTGTCCCGGAGTCAGCCTTTTCGGCAAAACGGTATTGCCGTTCAACTTAAGAATTTCAATCATGTGGAGTTACAAGAACAACCCCTGTCACTCTTAATACTGGCGCCCCACCAGACTGTATTATGCATTATTATGTGGTTAAACACAGCTCAAATAAAATATCTGGATTCTATACCTTGCCTGTGACAAATAAAATCCTTGAATTCTGTGAAATGCGCACCAATCCGGCTTAAATCACATACATTTTAAAATACGTACAAAAAGTTACATTTGCACATTATCGCTTATCGTATTTTGACATATGTTCCGCTTCAGTGGTTTTAAAAGTTCATGGTTATCTTAATCACAGTACGGCATGCAAAACATGGGCTCGTCCGGGATTTGAACCCGGGACCTCTCGCACCCTAAGCGAGAATCATACCCCTAGACCAACGAGCCACTACGATGAGCAGCGTTGTATTAGCTTTAAAAAATGTAGATCAAGTATCTGTATTACGTGATTGTATTCTGATGTTAGACGTATAGACATTATTTCATATTATCATTTCTGATTTTCATAATGAATGTATTATACATTGATTAACATTTCTTATGAGATCGTTAACAAAACAAAAAAACCTTATTATAAAGTTATACGATAATGTTAATTACTATTCAACCGCTTAAATGCTATTAAAACATAAAATATTAAGATATTGCATGCCATTCAGGTATAATCTATATCCTACAAAATAGTCCAAGTGTAAGCGTTGGTGGTATAGTGGTTAGCATAGCTGCCTTCCAAGCAGTTGACCCGGGTTCGATTCCCGGCCAACGCATTCATTTTCTGAGAATTCATGAACTACTGACAACTTTTTCTTTGGCGAGAAACAACACATTCATGAAATATAATTAAAGGCATCGAAATAATCAAATATTTATGAATGTGGAAAAATGTTATTGAAATATGATAACGTGTAGGATATACAAGAAGAAACCGGCGAGGCGGGAAATTGTCCCTAAAATTAGTGCTTTGTTTTTGTTCCGCGTATGGTTTCTCGCCCGATTCATTAAAAGGGGCGTGTCGACTTTTTGGATGCTACGGATGCTGGATTGTGCGCCGCCCATTCCTAAACTATGCCCCGACCGGGAGCACTATGCTGTCAGTAGCAGCTGATTGTGATAGGAAAGTAGATATAATTGCAGAGACGTAGAAAATCCTTTTAAAATTCACCCATCCGAGATGGCATCCGAAGAGCTAGCCAGAAAGCTGCAGCGCAGGTTAAAAGTGGAAGAGAGCGCTTCGGCGGACCTGTGCACCCCCTGCACCCCGGCCAAACTGAGCCACGGCGAGGAAGAGGAGAAGCAGCCCGTGCTCAATGGCAGTGCAACTACAGAACTGACGGAGAAACTCAGCCGGAGACTGGACATTAACGAGGGCAACACGGAACCAAAACAAGTCAAGGTGTTTAACCCATACACTGAATTCAAAGAGTTCTCGAGAAAGCAGATCAAGGATATGGAGAAAATGTTCAAACGGTGAGGAACCATTATTTCTTTAGATGCGAATGTGATTGGGGTGGGGGGTTATAAAGCACGTTTACGTCGGAATTTTGATAAATTATTACTTTAAGTAAATAACATTAGTCAACATTCATGCATTCACTTATTTTATGTTATTCATAAGCAAGTTAAACTTAATCTAATTTCACTTTGGTTTTTAAATAATAAAGTATAGAAAATACATAGAATAAATGCAAAACACAAATGCAGTATATTGAAGTAAATTCACCTGAAGTATTGTTTTACAATTTGTTGAGCAGTTTGATGTCTCCGTTTCCCCTTAAATCTTTACACTCAAGTCCTTCTCTTATTTCTGTGAGTGATTTACTGATAAGGTACTAAGTGTCATGGAAATAATTTGCCTTCTATGCAGAGGTTTTGTGTGCCAGTCACAATGTTTTCTCTTGAGCAGTTTTAGTTGAACTTCAGTTGTCCTATTTTTCTAGCACAAGGGACACTTTCTTGAGTCCAGTGTCTCAGTGACAGGCTTTCAGTTGGACTCACCCCCCCTCCATCACAATGCTACCTTTGTACCTCTTAGCAAGCCAGAGCTGGGGGGTGAGCCATAATATCTGTCATCTGTCCATTCTGCCGACCATTTGCATGTCTATCCACTCCTCCCACCGCCCAACACACACACACACACACACACACACACACACACAAACAAACAAACTGTTTGCCAGTCAAGATAGGAGAACTAAAGGTGCACTTACGCCTGGGGACATTTCCCAAGAAGGCCTGAAACAGTGGAAGGGATCAGCGTGTGGATTCAGTTTCCCTGAAGGGGTACATGTTGTTTTGTGCAACTGCCTGGGGCCAAGGCTGCTATTTGCAGTATGTGTTCAAATGATAAGTAGTGCTTATGGATGTGAGTGACCCCCCCTCCCATAAGCACTGCCCGCCTGCCCCAGATCCACGTCCCCTTCAGCCTGCCATGGGATGTCCTCTCTTTTGGCCACACCTTCAGCAGTCTCTCTCTGTCTCTCAGTGCCGTCACCGGGATCTTCCAAGTCTTTATTATTGACTTCTGCTGGCTGCACGCGCCCCCATCCCTGCCGCTCGTTAAGATGGTGGTCACAGCAAAGGGCACATGCATTTCTTATGGAATCCTTTGAGCAATTCATCCTTAACGAAGTGCACACTAGTGGCAAAATTGTGAAAACCTGTAGCATTTCTGACATTATGCTTTAAAAATTACTACACAATATGGGCAGTAATGTTACTAAACAGTCAAAGAATGGTGTCATGCATCGGACAGCTAGATAAGTAAAGGGAGCAGCGGTTGAATAAAGTTCTGCGATCTCCAAAAATTGGAAACGTTTCCAGACTTTTGACCACTAGTAGACATGAAATTGTTGCATGCAAAATCTCCACACACATAAATCACCTTATTTATCCAGGAAAACCTTTTTTATGCTGCAAAAATAAAACCATAGTTTGTTTGCTATGTAATGAGTGGGCCGTCACAATGAGAGGCTGTGATGAAGCCGCTCTTCTCCGTGACAGGCCTGGTGTGGGTCGTAAGTAGGAACAATGCACATTCTCTGGCCGCCTGCCCCCCCCCCCCCCATGCTACGACCTCTGCGCCAGGGCCGGGCTGTGCTGGAATGTGCCAGCTGGGATGAGGGCACAGCCACAGTGACTGGGAAGGCGGCCTCGCCTGACCACGGGGCTGCACTGTTTTGGCTTGATGGCTCTCTGCCAGCCCCATCCAGACCACAGATGGGTTAGATCCATCACACATGATTGTTGGTAGGCCTGAAGTTTTCACTCCTGCTTTGTAGAGCATTTGTTTACTGTTGAGTTATTTAGAGTAAACCGCTAATTTCTTTATACCACTAAAGCCACTGAGATTTACCTGTCTAAAAATAGTCTTTTGAGCAACAGATACTCTTGAAATACCCTAAATAAGCTAATCTTCCAAGTCTTCCTCATACAGAGTCACCTAAAACTGTCAACTATGAAAGAAGTGTAATCTACATTCCAGGTTTGTCAGAGATGTGATATATCGCATAGTAATGTGTGAATCATAGCCCACAATAAGCTTCCTTTAGACCTATTTACATTCCTGAAGGAGCAAAACAAAAGCTATTCTGACTATGTAGATGATGTGGGGACGTTCTAGAGGTCCAATTTAAAGGAAACAGTCAAATTCAGAGTGTGTGGGTTTATTTCTCTGTAAAGACTCGGCTTATAAAGCAGATGTGTTGTTTTACTCATCAGTGCTGAAGGGTCACCAGCTGTCTGGACAGATACCGGAACAGAGTGTCACAGGGAGTGAATGGGTATGATGTCCTGGGGGCCGCAGGTGAGCTGTGGGCAGCCATGTTGTGGGAGTGGTTAGGCTGTCCCTCTCACCAGCCTGAAGCTGCTTGGAGTTCACTATTCTGCAGCCCCACCCTTTCAGATACTGTGCCCTACTAACAACTCTGTAAAGAGATCCATTAATAACCACTGGCACACCCTCGCCCA
>JABFEB020000036.1:17988986-18010975 GCA_019775895.2 Stomatorhinus ivindoensis | reverse complement strand
CCCCCCCCGGGGGGGGGGGGGTCACTATTAGGGAGAGGGGTGAAATTGATATGTGCACAAGTCAGGGGTAGAAAAGCAGTACTACTAACTGATATTCAGGCTGTTTGGACACAGGACTGGCATGTTTACTAATCATAACTAAATATTAAAAATGAATAGATTGAAATATGCATTAGAAGATCTGTAATCTGCATGGGATTAGAGTGAAAGGCATTGTAACTACTGGCGATCAGAGTTGTAAGTTGGGACGGCCATTGACCTCTGACCTTGACCCCTCCCACCCCACCCCACCCAGTTCCTGCTTATCTTCCGAAGGGCCGCAGCTGGTGAGCTCCAGGAGGAGAGCGGGCTGCTGGCTTTGGCACGCCTTTCTGAGATCGATGTCTCCACAGAAGGGGTGCTGGGTGCACGCGACTTCTTTGAGGCCAAGGTACGTGTGCGTAGCTCGTAAGGACTTCCTGCAGCATGCTGCTTCTCTGGGCCATGCGTCCATTGCGTTTGCATTTGAATGGTACATTCCCCTCCAGTGCTGCGCAGTGTTGATCATATCACAAAAATGCTCTGCATCCTTCTGACAAGACAAATGAGGAACAAGTAAAATGATGCTGCTTTCATACAATATATGTGTGTATTTCCTGATATGTGTCCGTTCCATAGTTTTCAAATTATTTAAACCGTGAACCACAGTGCCCTCTAGTAGACAGATAGAACTATTCTACAGCAATAGAGGATGCTTAGGCCGTATTGTCCCGCTAACCTTGTAGCATGTCTTGATGCTGTGGACTCTACCATTCTGTTTTTGTGTTGATTACAGGCACAGGCCCTGGCAGTGGCTAGCAAGTTTGAGGCAGAGATACGGGAGGAGCAAGCGGAAAGGAAACGCCAGGAGGTGGAGAGAAAGCAACGACGTGCTGCCTTCAGACAGCTGCAGTCTACTTTCTGCCCTTAGAGGCTGATGAACTCCGGAGCCTAAACGTGGACGTCAGATGCGTGTGGTATCACTGTTGAGAATGAATAATGGGAACACTACTGGGTTAGACGTCTATCTAGAACTAAAATCAAAATTAGGACAAAAGTCTCACACTGGGATTGTTTGGCCTGCTACGTTTGGGGGCTACATTTTCATATTCAGTTATAGATTTTTATATTTTTCAGTTTATTGCAAATACTTTATTGAGTAACTGAACCTAAAATGTTAGAAAACTGTTCACTAGTGTTCAGAAAATAGTAACAGAATCAGAAGTATCGGGTGGGGTACACTCAAGTTTTAATTTTCACTTTGTCTTTTTTTAATGTTGGTCTTTGGGAAGTGGCACTCATTTATGACTATATTCTTATTCCAGTGTCCTAGATAGACAAAAATAGGACATTCATAATATGTAAAAGGTTATGCAGGCTGTGTTGGCTGTCTATGTATTTATATGACTTGTATTTAATATTTGATATATTTGATTTAATTAGTGCTTGCTTACAATGTCTCACTTGAGTATTTAACTTTAATCAGAAGTACATATCCTTTTTAATGTTTGTGTAGCAAAATGAAATTATTAAAATGTATTTTTCCATGTGTAAAACATTAATTCTAATGTGTGTTCTTTTTAAATTATGTTAAGGTACTCATTTGGACACCACACTCACTATAGTTCATGACATTAAAAAAGCTTTCATTAGCTGTATTATGCAGACATCAGGAGTTTGAAGGGCACAGTTCAACATGTGAAAATCTAAGACCTCAATAAGTTGTACTGGATTCATTGCAGTAACAGATGTACATAATAAAATATTTTCAGACAGTTTAAGGACTGCTGATGAAACTATAGAAGAATTCAAGTTAAAATGTGAACATCATTATTTGAAAAGACCCTTTCAATTTTATACTGGTTGAATTCAAAACATTAATTCCAGCACCATGCTTTGATACGTTTGTCCTATCGCAATATTAATTGAGGTACTGTTTAAAAAATTAACGTATTACACACGATGGGATTTAGCGACATCTATAGCTGTGGGGTAGAATCACAGGGCATCCGGGTACCTGTTAGGTTATATGTGGTCATGTGACCCTTATTCGGCCATCTTGTTGTGGAAACGAAGAGAGACAGAGAGCTCGTATAGAAAACCTGTGCTGTCAGTAAAGCAGAGGTAAGTTAGAAGAGCGAAAATTGCAGCAAAATACAACTTATAGTTTAGTTATACAAGTTTCGGGTCGTGGTGACCCCTGCGTCGGCTCGTCCTGGTAGTGCGGCACGGATATAGATGTCCGCATGGCCCCTTGGCCGATGGGCTTGGAGGTCTACTTTGGGACTGGCGCCGTTTGGAGCCGCGGTGGATAGCCAGGAAAACCTGATGCGGCAGCAGGCTTCACAGGCCTCAGCGACTAGCCGCCCAAGCCGAGAATGGAACGGGTGGATTAATTCATGAGTTATACATGAGTATAACTGAGAATGTTTATCGGTTCACTTTGACGTCCTTTTCTTTTGCTGTTCTTCATGGGTGGCATATGACATTTGTTGCGGGGTTCTGCTCCCTTATTTCATAGTGTCAGGTGAAACTGCAGTACGGAGCAAAAGTTGTGACAGCTCTCGCGACGCCTCAAGCTACCTAGCGAGCCACACCGATTTAGCTACTTAGCTAGCTAGCCGAGGAGCCATGGGGTCTAGATGACAGATAATTATTTGCGTTCTGGGACTATTTACGAGGTATGTTGTGGTGTAGTTGTTTAGTTGTGCCCGTACAGGCTGTAGGACGACTGCACGGGCTCCCGTGGCCCCTGGATGAGCCTGTCGGCTCGTGAATGCTATCCGCCGTGATTCGGACTGGCACGCGAGCTCTCCGCGAGGGACTGAGTTTGACTGCTGGCGCGAGGGCTTAGTCCGGCAGTGCGGTCGATTGACGGTGGAAGTGAGCACTAGTGAGTTTATGGTTATGTCAGGGGTTTGGGGTTAGTTTTAGCCGAGCCGGTGTTTTAGCGCTAGGGTTAGCTGAGCTAGCGTTAGGGGGGTTAGCCGAGCTAGCGTTAGATGGTAGGGTTAGCCGAACTAGCAGCACGAATGCCGACAGCCGAGCTAATACCGCTCGTCCAAGGAGATCCGCGACTACATTCACTTAGTGCTGTGGGCCGATGCTTTGCGACACGTTGGGATTTGGTTTGGGAAATTAATATCAATCAGTTAAGTTTTTGAAAAAGTTCCAATATGGGTAAGCTCGTCGGCTAGCTAATGCTAGCTACCTAGCTGTGTCATTTGATTGGGCGTTCAGAACTTCATACGTGGTGCAAAGTTTTCAGCGCGCTGTTCATACAAGCTGTAAGTTAAAGGGATTTCTTTTGTAAGTCTGTTTGGATCATAGAACTTCAGTTAGGTCGTGTTGTCGGGCGCATATTATTTTCTTTGCACTCTATTTAATAGCGCACTGAACGACGATAGTAAAATGTTCATCGGTATTGTCGTTAGGCTGAGATTACTGTAAGATGCTGTCTAGTCCTTCAGATATACGAAATCGTAATTATGCTTTAATAATGCCCCAAGGTGTAAAAGATAGTCTTTGTTGTACCAAGTCGTGTTCAAGTCACGTTGGTTATGCCACCCTTAGCGTTAATTAAGGTAATTGACTAAAAATGCTTAGATAAATGCGTTGTGTCCAGTTAAGAACAAGGACTGAAATTAATATTCCGTGTGCATAATTAAAATGCACATGAGACATTTGAGTGATTATGCTAGCTTTCTCAAGGTACAGTTGGAGAGGTGGCTGTTCTCTGCGTGATTGTGATGTTTGACACCAAACCTGCTCTTGTTCTGACAGCAAAGGGGATTCCTCTTGTTAATTTTCTTTTTGGGGTAGGTAAAGGGGGTGGACCACAGACCAAAATACACTTCCTAATTGGGAAAGTAGATCCTGATTGCCTAAAATAGACAGACAGACTGAAATCATATCCACTCTATGGAGGGATTGGATTTAACCACTGTTTTGGAACCTTCTGACAGGGAGTTAGTACCTATACAAGTGTTGTTTTAGATCATGGCATAAAGGAAGAATTTTATTTAGGACAGACAGTATGGCTTTAGGGTATGTTTTAGACCCATAAAAATACCAGGTCAATTCTATAATTATTCAGTTCATTACCTGACTATTGAGAAGCCCGGAGTATGAAGTCTAGCAAAATGGGTTAATGTTATGTTGCAATGTTATGTATTTTGTCAGTTTAGTGTAATGGTGGTTGGTATGTCAGTTCCACTTTCTGTGTGACAGCACCTTCATTGCTATTAAGTGAAATGTAGTGAACATTAAATGCATTATAAAAATAGTTATAAGTTTTGTTACTGATCATGAAGTTTAATAGTTCTTTTTTTCTGTAGAGCTTTATAAAATGGCGGAAACCCAGACACTCAACTTTGGACCTGAATGGTGAGTGTGGTAACATACTAAATTTTCCCGAATATGTTTCTTGTTTTTTTTTTGTGCTGTACTGCAGCTAGTCTGTTCAGTCAGATAAGGCGTGGTATTTTCATTCTTTTATGTCTAGTGTAAATAATACCCAAACTTCCCATAGCTAATGCTGAATCAGCAGCTCTTTCACATACGGTATCTTGTAGGCTTGTTACTTGTAGAAGGTTTGTTTTACATTATCAGATTTATTTACTGCTTTCACAAATAACTGAACTTACACAGCTGGCCTATCAGTTATTGGGGATGAAAACTGGGGGAACACTGGGTGTGTAAAACTTACCCTGCCATTTGTCTTTTCCAGGCTTCGTGCTCTGTCCGGTGGTGGAAGTGTCACCTCTCCCCCACTCTCACCAGCATTGCCAAAGTATAAACTTGCAGATTACCGCTATGGAAGGGAAGAGATGCTTGCACTTTATGTAAAGGATAATAAGGTAAGCTTATGATCAGGTGTGTGAGTAGCACTGGTTGTCAAAATTGTTACGGATCTCGTGGCCATCAGATGCTGCTTTCAGATTCTGTATTTGCAGTTGCAAAATCATTGTTCATGGTATACGCCTTATGTGCCGAAAATGAGCGATACCTCTCCTCTCCCATGCAGATTCCTGTAGACTTACAAGATAAAGAATTTCTGCCTATTTTACAAGAGGAGCCCCTGCTGCCACTGGCACTGGTACCTTTTACAGAAGAAGAACAGGTGATGATTGCTTATCCTGTCACTGCTGTGAAATTATTCAGAATGTCTCTCTTATCAGATGTAACATACTATGCATAATCCACCAGCATGGCGATAGCATTCAGTAGGATTGACTGTAATAGTTGTGTATGTTAATGTTAGAGGATCTTTTGGCTTTCAAATATGGGCTGCAGCAAATTATATGTAACGTTGATAATAAAACAACAAATTTTGTTAGTGTTAGGTTGCATTTTTGTGGTTTGCTGTGTGAGTTGCGTGTAATGACATCAACATTGGTGTGCTAAGCCTAGTTCATACTTCACTTTTCCTTGTGCTATTACGGTCCCCACACTGTTGTGTCCATACTACTGTACATTTATCTGTGGATCCAGACGGTCACGGTTGGCATATGGTGTAATATCAGCAGTGATATTACACCAGACCAGTAGAGGGCAGATATATTTTAACAAATGGAAGTAGTGTAGTGTAATGGGTAAACCATTATTGCACAGTTTTAAAGTTAGTACTAGGTTTGTGCAGTTAGTACTGGGCTTGTGCAGTAATCGAGTATGCCATAGTATTTTGAAATCTTGACAAAATAAGCCTCCTCCATGATCAGCAAATTTTATCAGCAAGAATCCAAAATGCCTGAATAACATTGCCTTAGAAAATGCTTTCAAAATGCTGTATACCACAGTATTAAGTACAATCATTAGCAAGTTAAATATGACAGGGACAGCAGATCTTTACTTCTATGTCTATTACTTTAAATTGAGATTCTCTACACCGTGTAAACTTTTATTGCAGCCGTTACATAATAGCTGTGCGGAGGTGTGACCTTTATTCATTAATTTATTTATTTAATGTTTGCATCTGCAGAGAAACTTCTCAACATCTGTAAATAGTGCCGCCGTGCTGCGACTAACAGGGAGAGGAGGAGGAGGAGGAACGGTGGCAGGGGCTCCACGAGGTCGAAGTTCCTCAAGAGGCAGAGGTAAGTCTGAGCATGCTTGACTGTTTAGTGGTGTTCTCATGCTCATGTATTAATTAGCTTGGCAAGTACCACATGGCGGTGCTGTCCCTTCGATTGCCATTAAATAAAGGAATTTGGTTGCATTATGAGCTGGCTGCTACAATCACCGTGAGTGTGAACACTGTCCGATGTCTCGCAGGTCGGGGCCGCGGTGATGGAGGCTTTTACCAAAGAAGTTTTGATGATGTGGAAGGAGGGTTTGGTCGAGGTGCGCGAGAGATGCATCGTTCTCAGAGCTGGGAAGAGAGGTACCAATCTGGGGTCTGATGAAGAGCTTTCTATAAAAGCTTTGACTTTAATACAGTTAACACTTACAACGGTGTACCACTTGTTCAAAAGATCTAAATTATTTTGGGGTATCTAATGTGTGGAAATGCACGCAAAAGGCATTTCTCTACTACATAGTAATTTACAAAATGAAGTACTTTCTCTTTAGCAAATTGTCTGCATAATTCTGAATTTCTGTGGCATTAGACCTTTGGATGACATTTTAGTTTTGTAGAAGCCGTCAAACCTTTGGATGACATTTTAGTTTTGTAGAAACCATCAAACCTTTGTTTTTCTCCTCGTTAAGGGGGGACAGAAGGTTTGAAAAGCCAGGTCGAAAAGAAACAGGTTGGTGTAAATTTATATCTGTTTTCTACTATACTGTGTCTCGGTGCACAGTTGTCAAATATGTAGTTGGAATACTTTGTTTCATTGTGGCAAAATAGTCTGTTTGGTTGCAGTCTAATACGGGTCAAATAATTTGGTCAGTTTTGGCTAGGGATGGCATGATACCATTTAAAAATTTTTAACAGTACCGTTACTGTAAATTTGCATATCTGTTGCTACAGATACAAGTCCCATACAGTCTCTTTTTTTAAACAACAAAAAAGAAAATAATGGTTCAGAAAAAAACTATCTGGATGCATTTTGCATACCTTAAATATAAAAAGCACAATTCTATAACTGTGAAATGGATACAGTGGAAACTGCTTGTAGTGATCATGGTTATACTGATCAACCGCTTGTATGGAACAAAAAGCTTGTAACTGAATCATTCCTATACAAATACTGTTTAAATAATCCACACCTAGTCCTCTAGCACTATTCATTTTTATATATGACATTATATGGAAAAAATTCAAATTAAAACTACAGTATCTTCACCACTTTTCAGCAGCATTGTTTAATCAGGTTATTGGTGTTAGACTGCAATGCTGCTACTAGCCCACAAAACCCTTGTATTGCACAGGTTACGTTCTCACACACAACAGAAGCTCTTATCACATGGTGCACGCTGCTCCTGCATGAGAACGCGATGCATCTGCTCACGGCATGTCGCAAGTTTGGTCAAGCATTTCGGTGATTTTTAATGGATTGGATTAAATTGTTTACTCTTCCCCGAAATCCAATCCAGTAATTAAGACAGGATTGGATTGATACCAATTTTGAATATTGGATCGGCTCATCCCTAATTGTGGCCAAATTGGTATGACTGGTTGGGTAGAGTCTATGATGCTGAGGAGGGTTCAGTGCCTCTGAGGTCTGAACAATGCAACAATGGAGCATTATAAAGTAGAACAGTGAAATTACTCTCCAGTTAAAAAAAAAAAATATTTAATGTACAATATACATTTCTGGGGGAAATGTTTGTTAGTTACATACCATTTTACAGGCAGTTTTGGACATTCTCAGTTCTAGGTTGCCCAGTTACCTACTGCTTTGAATTGACAGGCTTGCAGAGCATCTCTTGTATAGCTTTCAAAATATTCGGTAATTGCTTTCAAGCTTACTTTTTTACAAGCATAATATAGTACATGAGTGTTCAGTGTAACTTCCATGTAGTACATACAAAATGCATGGTATGAGAAGGTTTAATACTAACCTAATATAGTGGTTATTGCTTAATTTCAAGAATTTGACTTGGAAATTTCATCACCTTTGACTGCATCTTAACTGCAGAGCAGTTAATGATGGCAATCATTTTGGCACACCTTTACATAATGATTTTCACATTTAATGATTTTCAGCATTCATATCATTGAACTCATTATGTGCTTTGACCAACTTTCGATTGTTGAATGTTTATCTTTCATGTTGCTGTGGACCAATCAGAGGTTTCCCCGGCTCATTTTCAACTGAATCATAGTAAGTGTGCATTTTGTTTTGCCAGCTGTCAGGATTTTTTTATGCATATCTGTTTTATTTTTTTGAAAGTGATTGTTTACTACTCCAAGCCTCTCAAAGCGCCCAGTTTGAGGTTCTCTTGGGATGAAAGGGCAGGCTTTTGAAGAGAGTCATCTTCTCTTTCATTGCCCCTCCTAGGATTTATACTGAATCCAGCTGAACAGGCACTGTAGTTTTTTTCCTGCTATTCCACCCTTTCACTCCCATCGCCATTGATTTGGACTACATACTCCTTGTCTACTTCTGCTTTGCTGTTGGTGCTGTCAGGCAGGACCTTGGCAAAGTTGCTCATGTTCATTGTGTATTGACCTAGAGCGTCCAGCCTTAGCACTGTGGCAAAGTGATGGTCAAATTCTATCTCTCCTTTCAAGTAAGAAGTCCTCTTCTGGCAGCTTTCACCAGTGTCCTCTTGGGCAGCTGACAGAAAGACGACCAGCTCAAAGTGTGTGGCACTCCCCTCCTGCAGGGCCTGGTACACCGGGCTCTGCCGGTTCAGCTGGTGATAGAATGTTAGAGGGAAGATGAAGAATGGGCAGGGGTTGGCACCAAGATTGTCCAACTGGAACTCCACTTTGGACTGGTATAGCGCTTGGTCTCCATGATCCTGGTAGAGCACAGCATTAATGTTTACGTCCACCAGAGGGCGCTGCAGCATATTGGTAGCACGGAACATTAGGCAGGTTTCTCCCTGGTGCTGCCCCACGACGGCACAGGGGCTGAACTGAATTGCTCCTGCCCGCTTCTTTGGTCTGGCGATCTTAGCCACAAAGGCCCCTGTGAAATGTGCAGAGATCAAATGATCCATCTAGACCAACAAATGCAAGACATGCAGTGCAGTATCTAGGGTGTGAGGCTAAAGTGCTGAGGCTCCCATCTTCACTGGTTGTGTGTTCTCTCTCAGACAGCTTAACTACAAAAGACAGGGTGCTTTGTTCCTGGTTATAAACACCTGTGGCCTTTTGTATAAGAGAGCAGTAAGGAGCATGTGATAACGCGTTGCCTTACCCACCACACGACAAATCACCTAAGGGATGAGAACTTGAGTGCAGCAGTGCATTACCTCAGCATCACACTACTCCAGATGGAACAGTGTGAGTTTTTTGCTAGTGGCTGGAGTGCCAGTTCTGCCCACCAACCCCCAAATTTTCCCTGTAATTTGGACAGGACCTGCTTATAGGGCTGGATGTAGATTAACGTCATACCCAGGACTAAGCAGTTTCAGGTTAAAGGCCTTGCTCAAGGGCCCAACAGAGTTGGATCACTCTTGACATTCACGGATTTCAAACCAGCAACATTCTGATTGCTGGCACAGATCTCTAGCCTGAGCCACCACATCAGCCCTTCTGCATAATTAGACTGTAAATTGGGATCGTAAGTTAATATCAGGCTGTCACTTCTTGAGTTCTTCAGTTCCTGATCTAGAAGTCTATAAAAGACTTCAAAGTGGTGTCATGACATAGTCTTTATGGTGGAGCTTGTGCTTCTTACCTGTAATGAAAGCCTCCAGCATGAGCCCCAATAGCATCTGCACGGCCAGGAGGGCAATGGCACTGGGACAGTCCCCACTGGGGAACATGGTACCGTAACCGATGGTGAGCTGCGTCTCCAGCGAGAAGGAGAAGGCTGCTGTAAAGCTGGTGATGTACTTGACACACACTATGTGGTCGGGCGGTGGGGCATCGTGGTCCACCATCAGGTCCCCGTTGAGGTGGGCGAGGAGATACCACAAGCAGGCAAAAAGTAGCCAGTGGGCCAAAAAGGAGGCGCAGAATGCCAGAATTACCCACCGCCACCGCAGCGCCACCACTGTTCCCCATACATCCTGCAGGTATAGGAGCCAAGTGGCAGGAGAGCCAGGGGCTGGGGGAGTGTGTAGAGTGCAGTGCCCGTCCTTAGTCACTAGGCGCTGCCGTCGCTGTGCGGCCGCAGGGGACAGGATCTTGACCTCCACATCATTCTCTTTGGCAGCCATCTGAGGAACAGTACACATGGCTAGGAGTGAGTGACTGAATTAGTGCTTAGAACACATAATCCTACACCATGGAGCATTTTGCCTGCACAGCGGTGAGCAAGGCAAGAATGTCCCCTCACTCTGCTGGAATGGAAAACAAAGTTAGCACTCCAAATAAAGCCTCTTAAAGACCTCAGTGAAAATCCCACGCTATTGTACCTGCTGCCTGTTGAAGTCACACTCCATATGTAAATTATGAAAGCATCAAAAGACTGGAAGTTATTCTTACCTGGAAAATGACTGGATGATGGATGGCTTTCTAATAAGGAGTGCCTTGTGAACAGAGAGGTTCAAGCTGACCTCTTCGCTTTGACGTTGAAGCTCTGTTCCCCAAGTACAAATCAACCATTAGTAAGCGAAAGTAGCCTATGAAACCAGGTTCAATACTTCCACATGTATGGCATGAACCTCTTATGGGTTCTATCACCCCATTCAGTCATTGAAAGGATATCAACTAATCAACCTTGATTAGTTATTGTGATTGTTGATAGATTTGTTAGCTTGATTGTTTAATCTCCTTCCTAGAGAACTGACAACCTGTCAGAAACATACAGTTTGAAAACTAAAAGGTGGATGTTATCAGGAATACGATAAGGTGCAAGGGGGACCTTTGAACTTCGGATGAAAGAAAGACAGATTGTTTCAGGCAAGTGAGTAGAATACTAAATTGATTTAATTGATGCAGCTGAGTACAGTAAATTGATTGAATTTGGGAAGCAATTTGTTTAGCAAAGTTTTCAGAATTTTATCTCTGATTAAGGTTAGGTACTTCTGTAATTGCTCTCTCTTTCTACTGTCTGCTGCCTGGTCTGATAGTTGCCTGTAAACATAAATAACAAATAGTGAAATAAGGAAATGCCAGTATGTCTTCAGTCTTACCTGTGGCAGTTGTTAGGGAATCTGGTCTTCTAACCCAGTTCGGTTCAGCAAGATGGCAGGGTTCTCTGTTTAGCTGCCGGTGTGAACAGGACTGTTTAAGTGACCTTAGATCTAGGCACTGAGACCCTGTGGGTGTGAATGACCCTTTTTTTTTTTTAACAAAAACAAATGAGATAATAGAGCCTACAGAAAGTTTTTAATTACTGTGACTATAGTTGTAACACAAAAATGCTGTTTCTTTTTTCATTGCACACACTTTGGGCTAAAAATTTGTTTCTCCAGCAATAGATCAGTTGCGAGAGACTAGGTGAATCGGAACTAAAATGCTTTTATCAGTCATGAGAGCAGTTTGTTCCATTTGTTCAAGATTGTTTTTCTGGTTTAAAGGAAAATCATTGCTGTCTGGTCCTTCGATCCACATTGAGTCAGAGGCATACTTATAACTTAAAATTAAAACAACCCCTTCTACAGACTTTTTTTAAAGCTTGTGTGACTAGTTTTAAAAGCTTAGATTGAAATGGCTTTAATTATTTATCTTCAGAAATTACTTTATCACTCCGTTTTCTACTTACGTTCAACCGAGAAACCAAAGGATCAATTTCATGGCAGCGTAGCTTGATGCTGAGTGCGAATGCTTTAGTTCGGCAAGGGTGGTCAGAAGTAATGCTTTGGCTCTGAATCGTACTAATGACTTTGAATTGTCTTAAATATCCTACGTTCCATCACATGAGAGGCATGTGCTGCTTCTTGCTTGAAGCGACTTGGGATGCACTTTGTGTGAGGGGGGAGCGCTTCTGGGTACCGTCAGAAGGGCTGCGTGTCTTCAACAATGCTAGCACTGTGTGCCTTCAGTCCAGGAGACCTCTTTTAAGCATTTAGCCAAATGTGCTCTTACCTTCTGAGTTTTTCTGGAGATAAGTTTGTGTGTGTCTTTAGATTAGCACTTCAAGAGATAAAACTATTTTTAAAACCTAAACCTTGTTACCCATGTTAATATTTCAGATTGGATTCCGGCAGCACAAGCTTTGTTCTGATGTATACTTTTAATTCATTATGTAGCCACAAGTTGAATGTTTGAAAGCAATGTGAAACAACTGTCTTTTAGCAAACTTACACATTGGTGTAAAAACTGGTTATAGTATATAGTTAATTTGTTAGATTAATGCCCTGTGGTGTTTAGCATAGTTTCACCAATTTTTATTTTTATTTTTGGTGAACTGCAGTTTTATTGCCTTACTGCTACTTTACTGCAACTCTTAGGTAAAAACCTATGACTTTTTAATGAAGTTGTACAAAAATCTCAAGCTACCAAAGCATTGTGAAACAATGGTTACTCACCAAATGTTGTGGTTTTAGGATGGGGGTTACCCTCAACGCAGATGTTCTGTCAGAAGTGATTGGTGGGTGGGTAGAGTTAGGTCCAGTGAAAGGAAGGGGGCGGAGGAAATGAATAAAAATCCAGGGATGGTAGAAACAGCCTGTAAATCCCAAGGGTGTCTCGAAGAAGTGACAGTCTGGCGGCTCAGTCTGTTTGAGCCCACCGCGCTCTCCTTCCGATCTGCAGCCCCTGGTCGAAGCTAATTCGATTGGTCACATTGCTCTGCATGTGGCCAATTACTGCTCCCGGAAGGAGTTGGGAGGGGGGGTGTGGGGGGTACCTTGTCAGAGTCCACCGAGAGAACCAGTTGTTGCTTGGAAACCTGGGTTTCTCAACTTGTGGGCAATGGGGACAAAGTGAGTTACTCATGTTTACCTGATGGGAAAAGAGCTTTCGAATGGAGTAGGGTGATTAGTGGGCCGCCTTTTCTTTGCAGTTCCTCTCTGTTTGGCCAACTTTATTGTAACTGAGCAAAAAGTGTTTGCTGATTGGTGTGTTGGAAGAAAAAGGCGAGGGCATCTGAGACGGTGCTGTTTCGGCTAAGGTTGCCGCACTTAAATAGCCCCCACCCCTATGTTCCATCTTACAGTAAGGTCCAACTATGAGGATGGTGGGACAGGCACAAACCGGAAGCACGACTTCACACGTTCCGAGAGCGAGAACTGGCGCACGTCTCGAGAGGAGCAGAACGGTGAGGAGGATGAGGGGGGCTGGCGGCTAGCAGGCCCGCGGCGAGATCCTGACCGGTGGCGCCCTCACAGCCCAGGTGTGCCACCTGTGCCACCCCCCCAAATGCACTCTCTGTGTCTTTGAGTATATGCTTCTGTCAGCTCTGATTCCTACTTTCACTGACGCCGCACGTGTAGACCAGAGTAAGACTTATTTGTCTGCATGGCTGTGGTATGTAGCCCCCCCAGAAGAAGTAGACTAAGATGTGCTCACTGTCCCACATGTCACCTACAAGGACAAATCCCTGTTTAGGAAGCTAATATTTAGCTGTGTCTTCCTAAGACATGCCTTGCCAGCCAAAATCCCACTTTGCATCTGTAGATTTGAGTATTTAATATGAACATCTTACCATCCCTTTTCTAATCGCCACTACCTCCATGTTTATCTATGTAATCGTTTGCCCTGCTAAGTGAAAAGCTGTAATGCCCTAAGAACATTTTCTTTATTTTCCATTGGCAAGATTAGTCTCCTGCAAGCCCCTGATTACCGTAGCAGCCTGTAATCTATTTGGCTAAAGTCTGTATTAATTGCAAGTAGAGACGGGTTTAAAGACTCTGGTAGAATTAGTCTTTTCAGAATGACTGCCCTCTACTGATTTATTAAGCTGAGAGGATTTTAAAGTTGGTTTGCTGATCATGCAGTATAAAAGCAAACATGTCGCCACTCTCTCGCCAGAGACACACACTCCTGGTTTCACCTGGTTTATATTCCACTAAATGTAAAGTTTGCTTAGCAGACCTGCGGTGTAAACGGGCTAAATGTGTTTGTGCTGCAAATGGGTTTTATTCCTGCTTTAGTAATGGTACAGGCTGTTACCCTTTGGATTGCGGTGAAAGACGGCAGGTGGAGTCGCTGGGCGGCTGTGCTTCTCTGCGTGCTGATTGGCCGTCAGCTGTCCTCCTGTGCCTGTGCAGATGGGCTCCGGTCATCGGGATGGCGGGAGCATCCGGACCAGCGCAGGCGCTTCCCCTTTGACTCCCGGGACGAGGACCGAGGGTATCGACGGACACGTCTCGGCAGCGGTAGTCAGGATGACGAACGGGACAGCCTTCCCGAGTGGTGCTTGGATGACGCCGATGAAGAGATGGGCACCTTTGACTCCTCCGGGGCCTTTCTCTCTCTCAAGGTGAGGGGCACTGAACTCTCCAACCTCCCATCACGCAAGGTAAGTGAGATCTATGCTTTTCATCTGCGACAAGGAGGGGGTTCCTCATGCATGCTCATCAGGCTTTGCTGCTTATAGGATAATGCCTCAGGTTAATTTGCCTTGCATTTTGCAGCATATTTGCATTAATTGTGTGAATTAGATATTGATGTATCGTTTGTACGCTGCATTTATTAACTGCATCTTTAATTGTCTTTTATACGAGATGTTCTTGAGTGAATTTTTTCATATGGAGGTTTTCAGGCATGTCGGTCAGTGCGAAGAGCAGGCTGAACGAGAGTCCCTGTCTCCCTGCTGTCTCCCATACGCTGTTCACAGAAGGCTCCCAAAGAGCCCATTCCAGAGGAGGCAGAGCTGGATTTCAGGCCGTCGGAGGAGTGTGAAGAGCGGGGGTGCTTAGAGAAGGAGGAGAGCGAGCCGGAAGAGGCCAAAGAGTTGGACAGAACAGGTTGTGATGAGGAGGGGGGTAAGCGTGCTGGGGCTAGTTTGGGCTCACACTCTTCCGGAGCTCTCTGCTAGTTGCCGGAGTGCCTCACACCCTCTCTGTCCATCTGCAGATTCAGGAAGGCCCCAGGACGAGGCAGCACCCTCGCAGTCTCCTCCAGCCTTGTCACAGGTCGAACCCCCAGCTGACCTGCCCTCGCCTCCCAGCCAGCCCGAGAAGACGGATTCCCCCCCTGAAAGGAACGAGAGAGCCACCGTTCCGAACGTGCAGCCAGAACCCAGCAAAGCGGCCTGCACGGCCGGGGCAACCAGCAGCCTGGTGGAAGCTACCACTCTCCACCATGCCACCCCTGTGCTTCCAGGCAAGTGCTTAAGGGGGCGCTGTTCTTTCAGCGAGTCGTGTTCACATGACAGCAGTCAGGGTTACCCTTTTGTGAGAGATGTGTGCACAGACTTTACACGCATGGTTTGCCTAAAGGCTGTAGCATCTGTCTATTGTTATTTCCTGATAAGCATGTTCTCCATACCTTTGTATAATTGTAACCTAATTTTTATTAATTAATTCTAAATTTTCTTACCTTTCCAGAAATCTCAGCCCCACTCCCCATAACTCAGCAGAAGTCCCCAGAGATGCCTTCCATGCTCCCAGCCCCACTACCTTTCCCAGAAGCCTCTGCTCCAGTAGCAGGACCCATGAATCAAATGGACATTGATGATGATGAGGGCCTGAAGCACTTTGAGCAGGTGGGCAGTCGTGTGCCATTTTACCTGAAGTTTTGAGCGACGTGGGAGCAATTCCTCAAAGCTGATATGTTTTCCAGTCAGCTTGGTTGGAGGCCTTGTTATTTTTGCAATGCTTTGACAGAAACTGTATATAATTGTAGGAAACTCATCCGTTTTTTTTTTTTTTCTGTGGTTATTTTGCGTTCAAAAATGTTCTACTTTTTGCAGCTTGGGCTTTTTTTAATGCTCGATTTTCCTCCTTCACCCCAAGCTTACTTAGATCATGTAGAATTGTCACTTCACGCTGCCATTATGATTTCATTGCCATTCTCTGCAGGAGGCTGAGAAGATGGTAGCATATCTGCAGGACAATGCTGTGGACGACGACCGGTTGGCAGCTAAAATGGTTGAAAGGACAAAGCCCTCGGCCCTCCCCTTGACACACGAAGGGGCACTCAAATGGTTCTACAAGGACCCACAGGGAGAGATACAAGGTAGGAGGAGGATTTCTGTTGCGGCATTAATGTTTTTATGTGGAAGGTCCACCTTCAGAAGGTCTGCTTGTTTCGTGCATGCTGTGATAATTTGCTTAGGTTTCTCAATTTTGTATAAATTATCCTTAAATGCTGCTTTGCTAATTATAGTTCTCAAAGTTGTGACCATTTCACCATTTGGATTATTTTGTGGGCTGCTGGAGAACTATTCCTGAAACTGCACGAGACGTTTCTTGAATGTAAAGTTTACACAACTTTTAGTCAACATTACATACTTTCCGAAACTGACTTGCGTTTATCACAGAGGACTAACAAATTTTGAATTAGTCCCTCTTAATATATTGTTAAAGTTTTTTTTTAAGTCGGCCTCAGTCAAAACTAAAGGCCTTTGAAAGCAGCAATTGCTCTCCTGCATAATCTGAAGCGCCTTGACCGCACGTACTCTGTCCTTGTGCGTCAAATGCTTGGATGGCATCTCTGTTCCCGTCGTGGCTGCCTCTGAATAGCTACTGCCATTGCTGTACAGTTTGAGTGATAAACCACTGCTGGACTATAACCCTGCACTTCCTCTCCCAGGGCCTTTCTCAAACCAGGAGATGATGGAGTGGTTTCAGGTTGGCTATTTCACAGTGTCCTTGCTGGTGAAAAGGGGCTGTGATGAACTCTTCCAGCCCCTGGGTGAGATAATGAAGATGTGGGGGCGGGTCCCCTTTACACCAGGCCACTCACCACCTCCATTCCTGGTAAAGGGCCACCAAGATCCACAACCGACCACATCACACTAGATACACATACAAGTATTCTGGAAGAAAGAATTAAGTCGTAATTAGCTGCGCAAGTTTCAAATATCTGTGACTTCCTCCAGGGTGACGTGGACCAGGAGAGGCTGAAGAGGCAACGTGAGCTGACAGCACTCAACCTGTATCAGCTGCAGCAACTGCAGTATCAGTACCTTCTCAGGTAGGAGCCCGGCAGAAGTGTGGGGTTGTGATATCAGGGGTATTATAGGTAGTAGTGCCTGATAGAGCACGGTATTGCAGGGGACAAATCCAGGACAAATCCAGACCCAAGATTTTGTTTCAACCAACCAGTTGAGTACTCTGTGACTGTGACTCTTGTTGGTTGAAACAAAATCTTAGTCTGGATTTGTCCCCTCCGGGCTTGAAATCTCCACCTCTGCATAGGGTACACTCTATAGTCTTTGTGTTGCATCTCTGCCGCTCTGCTTCCCTGTAGCTCCTTTTTCTGGTTGCCATGTGCTGAAGTTATGCAACCCCTCCTCCCCCACAGGCAGCAGTATGCCCAGGCTCTGGCCCAGCAGCAGAAGGCCGTTGCCCTCGGTTCCCCACAGCAGCAGCAGCAGCAGCCTGCACCGCAGATCAGCCACTTGCTCCCACCGTACCAGGCTGTGAAGTTAAGGTGGGTAACAGTGGGGGGTGCAGGGTGTGTCTGCTAAGGGAACATGGGTGGCTCTGTGTTGTGGAGATGGACATGGAGAGGCGTGTTGGGAACACTTCATTTTTCAGCCCTTCGTATTTCTTTTGTTCTCTCCTTGTAGAACATCAGAACCGCCTGTGACTCGTTCTATGTCTGTTCCTGACTCTGGTTCTGTGTGGGAGCTGCAGAACCAGACATCACAACCCTCTGGGGCAGCTAGCGTCCAGCATGTAGCTCACAGTGGTAGGTGTCGTGTCCAGCACTGCTGCACCAGCTCTCTGAGACGGCACAGAGCAGAGCTGGCACTACTTCTGAGCAGAGCGGGGCTCCTAGACATTGCTGGGCTGTAGGTCTGAGCAGCACTGAGCTCCAGGGCTGCTTATGCGGGGTGCAGAATCCTAGGGAGCAGCTGCATTGATGTCTGTCTTTGTTCAGCCTGGGAAAGCGGCAGCGTGTGGGACCTGCCCATAGAACCTGTGGCTGCACCACCAACAATCGAGCAGATGCACCAGCTGGAAAAAGTAAAAGCTGCCCAGGTAGGCCCTGCTTTCCGTGGCTGAGAGCGGGCATGGGGCACAACACCGAGCGGCATGTCTCCGGCGTGTTCCATTCCATACCAGACCCCTAAACGCCCGTCGTCATGCTACGTTCCAGCAAACTGCAAATTTTGCCTATTAAGTGTGTAACAAATTTGCGTATGCATCTGTTCTGGCCTCCCAGATGGAGCAGGACAGACGGGAGGCGGAGCTCCAGGCAAAGAGGGAAGAGGAGGAGCGGAAGCGCAGGGAGGAAGAGGAGTTGGTGAGACGTGCCAAGGTTAGTAGATCCCTTGAGATTTCCCTGGCCTTCTAATGCTAGCTGGGATTTTAGGTCTATTCCATTCATTTAATTTAAACGATGTAAAGTCCCTGAATGGAGTTAACCATGATTTGAGGATACAGCGCTGGCAACCCTTTACATGTGTGAGCAGGAGGAGGCGCTAAAACTGCAACGGGAGCAAGAGGCAGCACTACGCAGGCAGAAGGAGGAGGAGGAGAGGCAGGCGCAAGAGAGGAGGAGGGAAGAGGAGGAGAGAAGGCAAAGGGAAGAAATGCTGCGCAAGCAGGTGGGCCTGCCGGCGATGGAAGGAAAATGCCCGGCCGTCCAAGCCATTAGCATGAATGTTACCCCCTCTTTATCTGGTGTCAGGAGGAGGAGCTGCGGAACCAGGAGGAGCTCCGCAGGCGGGAGGAGGAGAAGCGTTTGGCTGAAGAGGCAGCAGTGCGGCAGCGGCTACAGGAGGAGCAGAAGAGGAAGGAACAGGAACAGCGAAAGAAAGAGCAGGAGCTCCAGAGGCAGCAGGAGCTCCAGAGGCAGCAAGAGCTCCAGAGGCAACAGGAACTTCAGAAGCAGCAGGAGCTCCAACGACAACAGGAATTGCAAAGGCAGCAGGAACTGCAGAGACAAAGACAGCAGCAGCAGGAGGCGCTCCGTCGACTGCAGCAGCAGCAGCAGCTGGCGCAGATGAAGGTAGAGGCCAGTGGCACTAGGAGGGTCTTGGGAGGCATAGTAATTGGTGCCTGATAGGGTGTCAGCAAGGCAGTTGAGAGCTGAGGCTTGGAGGAAATTGGTACACCCACCCTGGTAAAGCGCACATACTGCACTCCTGTTAGACGTCCATCACTCCCTGTATAATGTGCCATTTACTCAGCTTTTTTCACTCACCATTTGTCCTTCTCTCTAACATCTGCAGCTCCCATCGTCCTCAAAGTGGGGCCAGCAGTCCAGCTCCCTGCCATCCCAGACACAGACCACCTTATCCCTTGCGGAGATCCAGAAGGTGGAGGAGGAGAGGGAGCGCCAGGCCCGAGAAGAGGTTGGTTCACCCAGCGACTGGCACAAGCTGATGGCGTTTGCAGCTTTTCGGGTGGGAAAGCATAGTTGGCACCAGGGTGGACTGACAAGGAATCCGTTACATTCCACACGCCACAGAAGCGACAGCAGCAGCAGCAGTTAATGAAAGTCCTCCAGCTGCAGCAACAGCAGCAGCAGCAGCAGCAGCAGGCCAAGCTCTCGGGCTGGGGTAGCGTGGCGAAGCAACCGTCGGCCGCCAAGTCCCTGCTGGAGATCCAGCAAGAGGAGGCCCAGCAGATGAAGCAGCAGCAGAAGAAGGAGCAGCAGATGGGCAGCGGGGGGCAGAGCCGGGCCCAGACGCGAGTGGTGGGTCTGCACCCACTTTTGTTTGTTTTGTTGCAGCTCAGATTTTTGATTTTTTTTGTTGGTCTAGACATGGGTAAAACGGAACATTCGTCTTGGTACTGCTGTCTTTTCCATCCACAGCTGGCATTTTAGCTCTCGGGTGTAATTTCTGGAAGCTAAAACATGCACTTCTGTGTAGGACACGACCACCCCCAACCCCCCCCACCCCCCCGGACACTCATTTTGCCCAATTAAGGCTAAAGGGAGATGGTGGCTGTTAATATACCTTCCATGATTTTATGATCTATATCTTTCTCCAAGACACCTTCTGCTTTCTCACCAGTCTGATTCTAGGGTGATCAGTCACTTTGGAGATTCTGTCCTTCACCCAGTTTGCTCCAGCTTTGCTCCCCCCCCCAATGATGACATGTATCCCATCCACTCTGCTCAGTTTTACTTCATTTAGGACTAAATTGGGTATATTTTTATTGACATTTCAGGTGTGTTTTTTTTGTTCTCAACGTTCCACACCTTTCCCCATCTGCAGAACAATATGAGTAACTCAGTATGGGGGTCCATCAGTAGCAGCTCCCCCCAGTGGAGCAGCTCGGAACTGGGCAGCAGCATCTGGGGCAGCCCTGATACTAAGAACTCCAACCTGGGCTTTTGGGATGAAGGCGTGAAGGAGGCCACAGTGCCCTCAAAGCGAAACTCCAAGAACAAGAACAATGCCAACTTTGGGTAGGGCACCTTCCCTGGCTGCCGCCTCCACTGTGCCGTCCCCTGGATAGTTGCAGCCAAGTGATAGCGCTTATCAGTTGATAGTTTTGCTGGAGCGTGACTCACGAATCCTAATGCAGACTGGCCAAGGTCAGCGGTGTTTGTCTGCCTGTGCACAGGAACTCCCTGAGTGGCCGGGGAAATAAGAAGGTAGAGGAAGAGGAGCAGAAGTTGGTGAAGCTCTTCCAGGGGGTCACCAACAGCCAGGATGGCTTCACGCAGTGGTGTGAGCAGACCCTGCATGCCCTTAACACTGCCAACAACCTGGACGGTGAGTGAGTCCTTCTCTGCTCCTCACCCCTGCTGCTGTTGGTGTCCATTTGCAACGGTCACTCTAGCTTAATCAGCATGCCACTGGCTAGCCAAATACGCCAGACGGGGCACAGGACACGCGGGAGTTAGCACCAACAATGTGGCGCCGATTAATGATGGTAAATCAGTCATCAGGTCGCCATCCCTACATTCTTCAGTGAAATATGTTCTCTAAAGGTGGGGCAGAATAGCTCAAGTGCTGTTAGCAATGCTGCCAATTTTGTGTGGGTGCCTGTTTTTTTGTGTTTGCTTGCTTGCGGATGTTGGATTGGGGAAGCCTGATTGCGGGATGCATCTGTCCATGACTGAGCATACCTCCTGTCTCCCTTGCAGTTCCTACGTTTGCCTCTTTCCTGAAGGAGGTGGATTCCCCCTATGAGGTCCACGACTACGTAAGAGCCTACCTAGGAGATACACCTGAGGCGAAGGACTTTGCCAAGCACTTTCTGGAGCGTCGTGCCAAACAGAAGCCCTTGCAGCAGCTGCCACAGCCACCGCAGGTGAGCTGAAGATCCTCTGGAGTCTGAATGAACACCCTCTATTTTCCCTACATCAGCTAGTGAAGTCAGATCAAACTGCAGAAATTGTGGTGGTGCTGTAATGTCAGGTTTTACACAACCTGCATTTGATGCTCCATTTTATTTTTCTTTAAAAGGAATCTGTCTGGGGAGTTAACCAGACTGGATTACAGTCTATCTTCCAGTCGAATCATGCAAGTATGCAACAGTCCAGCTTTGAGACGGTGCAGCCTGGGAAGAAGAAGAAGAAACAAAAGATGGTACGAGCTGACCCCAGCCTCTTAGGTGAGTGTCCGGGGGTCCTGGGGCTTTGGGCCTGGCAGGCCAGTTTGATTTTGATGTTTCATTGTTTATTGAATGCGTGAAACTGAGGGTTGCTGCTGTTCTGAATTCGCTCTCTTGCCTCCCCAGGTTTTTCTGTGAATGCGGCATCTGAGCGGCTGAATATGGGGGAGATTGAGACAGTGGAGGACTTTTGAAAAGCCTTCGGACTTCTGCAGACTTTGAACATTTCCATTCTCAGCAAATACAGTTTTACCCAATCAGCATTTAAGCAAAAAAAGAAAAATAGCTACAGCCCCCTTTTTAAGTTGAATTTCAAATGTGACTTTGGGGGG
>JABFEB020000036.1:17939185-17954827 GCA_019775895.2 Stomatorhinus ivindoensis | reverse complement strand
GTGTGTGTGTGTGTGTGTGTGTGTGTGTGTGTGTGTGTGTGTGTGTGCGTGTGTGTGTGTGTGTGTGTGTGTGTGTGGGATCCTCCACAATGCTGGTGGCTTTGCGGATGCAGGAGATGCAATGGGTGTCTGTGATAGAAGGAAGAGAGACTCCAATGATCTTCTCAGCTGTTCTCACTATCCGCTGTAGGGTACATTATCTCAGTTCAGAAATGTATGTGTGAACGGCATATAGTGCAAGAACAGTGGGTGCATATAGTGAAGTGCAGTCTAATGCAGGTCCTCCGTTGTAATGTGCATCTAATGCAGAAAGCATCCAGCGCAGGCGGCTGGTAAACAGTTATGGATTTAAGTTGTTCAGTGGAATTCTGAACGGGTGCCAAAGCACAAGTAAACTAAGGAGTCTGTTGGAAAGAAGCTGTTACTGGATGGAATGGAGCTGGTCCAAATGCCCCAGAGATGGTAGCTAGATGTCGAGGTCACGGGGGACATGTGAAGGGTCATGGAGGATGCCTGAAGCCGTCTGGATGCAGTGCTTATCAAAGATGTCTTGCATGCATAGCAAATCTAACAAAATACTTAAAATAATGGTCAATTTAATAATTGTGAGTCAAAAAAGAACCTTATTTCTGCAGTATGTTTATAAATGTACATAGTTTTAAAGGAAATGCAAAAAGCAGTACAATACACGAAGTCGGCGACTGCGTTCTTAAAATGAGGGCCATATTTTATCATTTCCACCAGATGGCGCTCTCTTCATTCCACACCACATAACATACTCTATTGATTCAAAATAATGGAAGTCAATTGATTCTCATTGATTGCAGAGTTGTGCAAAATTCCGAATTTATTAATTGTGCCACTCATGAACTGGAATTTGACTTGGAATAACAAGAAGAAGAATTTATTTAAATTCAAAGAAATTCAGTGTGATCACACAACACAAGGATGACATTTAATATAGCAAATAACATAATAAACTTACTTTGTAGATGGTATATGTATATACTGAACTTTACTGAAAAAAGGAGTGACAATCCCCTTGCAGCTTGGTGACAAAAGGTGTTTATTAACAAAATAGAACACAATAGAACACAACGGGGAAGACACAAAAGAAGAGGACCACAAGGGGTCAAAACTACATAGGAAAATTAAGAACATAACAAGAAGCGAATACACTGGGGAACTGAGCAGCACAGGGAACAGGACTGAGCACCAGAACAGATCGATAAACACACAAACTAACCACAACCGCATACAACTACAATGAACCATGAAAGAGCAGAACCAGAACAGACACTTAGATGCACACAGAAACACAGAGCAAACCAGGGACAGGAATAAATCATAATCAAATGAACCTCTCAAAAGGAGCAGTGGAACAATTAATAAGCGCAGAACTAGAGAAACCTACAAAGACTAAAACTAGAAAACACTAAGCAACACTCTGGGAATACAGTAGGATGACAGAACCAATTAATACAAAACCAGGAAAACAGAACAGAAAACAAGAAACACGGGGAACAAGACCAATATTAATAAAAAGGTGAGGCTTATTCTTAGTCAGTTTTGAACCCATGCCTAGCAGGTTCTTACTCTAAACCACATACACAGCCCACTGAGCTATGTGGTGGCTTAGAGAGCGGAGAGAGTACATAGGAGATGAAGGCTGAACGACATGGAGGAAGACAGGACGACCAGCAACACCAGGCACAAAGAGCAGGGTTGGACAGGTGCCATGGGCACATATTTGTTGTTTTTATGTATTAAGCTGTTCATGTGTGTTAGCATTTGTGAGGAGTCTGCATACCGTAGCTTTCCTTGTGAGTGTCATTGGGTTGCCAGATGAATAGGGCCTTGATGGAGTTACTTGTGTGTTACCCCACATGCCTGTAGTGTTTGAGTCAATTGTCAGATGTATTATATTTTTGTTACTGTTTACTGTTTAACATTTTTTTTAAGATTAAGAGCAAATGAAACAATATATGGCAAAAAGAATTACTTACATTAATTACATAACACTATAGCAAAAAGTAAAGCATCATGGGAAATACAATTGTGCTTTACTCCAAAATGTATGACTCATTGTTCAGTATTGTTATACTTATTCAGCAAAACATGAAAAATTTTCCGTCTACACTGAAGATTCTTTCAGCAGGTGTAGAGAAACCGGCTCTAGTGAGGAATTTGCAGGCAAGTTGTGCAAACTCAGAAAATCTGGTTTGGTTTCCTTTCCAGTACGCCAAAGAGTTGACATCCTCTGCTAAATATGGCTGACTCAGGTACAGGCAAGTAAAAAATAAGTACACCAGCACATCAGCAAGGGTGATCATCTCTTTAAAAGCAGAATTTTTGTTAGTTTGCTGGTTGGGATCAATCAGGTGTGTGTTAACGCAATGGCAAGGAATGATCTTAGAAATTGTTGCTGCTAATCAATCTGGGAAGGGGTACAAGGCCATTTACATTTACATTTACAATTAACTGGAAGTCCATCATTCTCCAATGAGAAAGATCATTCACAAGTGGAAAACATTCTAGACAGTTGCCAATCTTCCCAGGAGTGGACGTCCCAGCAAATTCACCCCCAACATCAGACCGTGAAATGCTCAGGCAAATAGCAAAAAACTCAAGAGCTACATCTCAGACTCTACAGGCCTCAGTTAGCATGTTAAATGTTAAAGTTCATGACAGTATAGACTATATAGACAATTACAGCCTAACCAAGTATGGCTTGTTTAGAAGGGCTGCCAGGAGAAAGCCTCTCCTCTGGCAACTTGGCTTAGTTTTGCAAAGTTTCATCAGAACAAACCACAAGACTTCTGGAACAATGTCCTTAAGATGGATAACACCAAAGTGTAGATGTTTGACCATGATGCACAGCACCACATTTGGCGAAAACGAAACAGCACATCAGCATAAACACCTTATACCAACTGTCAGGCACAGTGGTGGAGGAGTGATGATTTGAGCTTGTTTTACAGCCACAGGACCTGGACATCATGCAGTCACTGAGTCAACCATGATCTCCTCTGTATACCATAGTAAAGGGGGTCAAATGTGAGACCATCTGTCTGAGAGCTAAAGCTTGGTTCAGATTGGGTCATGCAGCAGGACAAGTATCCCAGGTGCACCAGCAAACCAAATGGCTGAAAAAGAAAAGAATCAAGGTGTTACAATGGCCCAGTCAAAGTCCAGACCTCAACCCAATTGAAGTGCTGTGATGGGAGAGGACCTTAATAAAGCCGTGCATAAACGAATGCCTGCAAACCTCAATGAAGTGAAGCAACATTGTAAATTCCTCCACAATGATGTGAGAGACTCATAATCATGCTGTAACTGATACAAGCTATTGAATCATGGGGTGTGCTTAGTTATTCACACATAGCTTCTCCATTTTGGTTTCATTTTTGTTAAATAATGACAAAGTGGAATCTGTTGTATGTTGCTGTGTGTTTTACAGGATGGCGTCAATCACAGGTCACACCTTGGGAAAGGGTGGCGTCCATCACAGGTCACACCTTGGGAAAGGGTGGCGTCCATCACAGGTCACACCTTTGGAAAGGATGGCGTCCATCACAGGTCACACCTTGGGAAAGGGTGGCGTCCATCACAGGTCACACCTTGGGAAAGGATGGCGTCCATCACAGGTCACACCTTGGGAAAGGGTGGCATCCATCACAGGTCACACACGGCCAGTGAGACTCAGCACAGCAAACTGATTCCTCTAAGCTGCATGTGTTTGTACCGTACGAGAAAACCAAGGTTCGTGTAAGAATCTAGACAAAGGGAAAATAAAGACAGGATAGAAATGCAAAGATATGGGAGCAGGGGCCAAATCCACTGCCCTGGAGGTATGACATCACAGTGTTACCCACCAATCTATGAGACAACCCCGGTTTGTTACCGTAATCTAAATGTACAATTAAATATGAATCATCAAACTAATTACTAACCTCAGTTTTTGTGTTTTGCAATTTGAATTACAACTGCAACATCACCTTGAAACGCCATTAACATCACATGAAAATCGCGGCGTAGGCCCAGACTGTACATCACCCTTGAAGGCCCCAATCCATGCAGACGGCACCCCAATCAAGAATTTCCCATTATGCTGACACACGCACCTCTGACACAGAGATCACCAGCACCCTGGTGCTCTGCCTATACATAGGCTTTTATCTGTGTGTATAAATCCTGTGCAGCCACATAGCCATGCATGGTGTTTGGAACCTCGCCCCCACAGAGACATAGCCGGCACAAAAGTGCTGATAGTGCGGTGGTAGCAGGTACCACACTTATCTAGATAACATTTATCTGCAAGAGCCAAAAATGACGACAGGTTTCAAATGGAGAGAAATGTTCAGCCGACCACAGTGTTGAAACTATGGTACACACAGTAATGACTGTTTGAAAACTGTCCAGTGAAAACTATCAGTAAATGGTAAGAAGGAAATCAGATTTCAACCGAAACTAAAACACTTAATTGCGTAGGCTCCAAGCTCAACAAAAAAAATCAGAAAACAGAAAGTGGCCCCGCAGCTAACAGCATAGATGTGTCATTTTACATTTATGGCCTTTGTTAGACCAGGGACCCAAAAATGAGAAGATACCAGTGCCAGGATGCCCTTTAGAGTGCTGATATTCCTTTGCATCAATAGGGGGGGGGCACACTATTCCCAATAATTAAGAAATACTTCAATATAAATCTATGAATATAATGTGCTAGTCATTCTGAAAATTATTTAGTGTCTCTGCTCACAGACAAAACCAGAAGCCTTTTCACATGTTTTTTTGAACCTGGCATGAAACTCGTGATTCCCTAAATGTGATGCTGCTGACGGGCCACTTCCACAATCGAGACGCCGGGCAACTAGGCAGCTCGTTAACAGAAACAATCGACTATAACCACATTTGCCAGACTTGCCCTTCCCTAAGAGAAAGTCGCCTTTTTATCTCACGTGACAATCTTAGCACTATGCCAGACATGCTGCCGTTACGCCCCAAAAACCCAGTTAGAGGTGCTCTGATCCCCCAGTAGTTACCGGCGTGTCACACTCCAAGAATACGCCGTGCTTCATCTGACACACTACATATTCAGCGCGAGACGCAAAGCAGCTGTGCAAAGTAGTGCAGCAGCTTTGCTGATTCTTATCGGCCGACATGCATTGTGAATCGTTTCTGCAAAATGTGAGTTTATAACCATCACGTCATTAAACCGGGAGATAGTTATGTTTTAAAGCTGAATCTTGCGTTGAATTGCCCATACTGATATGTCTTTTGAAAATACTGTCAACTACCTTTACATTGGGCAGGAAGAGGCCAGCACAGCTGTCTGATAAGCAGGAAATCTGTGGTTTCGCATGTAAGACATCTGGGTTAAGACTAGACTTCTGTCTCAGCTCAGAATCGTACTCAGTGCCACTGACTGTGGCACCTAGTTAAGGATAAGACCAAGGGCTGCCCACCACAGCATGGGGGAGAGTTTATATGGGGGAGGGGGGCACAACGTAATAATCTAAATGCTATGGTCTATTTATTGGTGGAGCATGAATAAATCCAAATTAAATATTGGGGGGGTACGTGTCCTGCACCTTCACCCCCTGGCTGCTTGTTCTTACTGCATGATCCATTCAGGTTTTTTTATTTGGCTGTTTTACGAATAATTATTCGCATTGATTTTAAACTTTTTCTTTGAATTGATATGCAGAGTTTGCTTATTGCGAACTCATTACTGTGGAACAAGTTGGTGATGCCAGATTCACAATTCGTAATACTAGGATACTTCAGCTCTGACTCGAAGAGGACATGAGTGGGTAGACAGGGAGACAAGCATGAATTCAAGTCTGCAATACTTACTACGTTTGGTCACTGAGTTCTTAAAATCCTACTGTGCCCCCACCACCTGCCACCAGGCCTAATTGGGTGAATTTGGGCTCATATTTTAACTGCATTTACAGCATTGGAAATGTGGCTAACTGGGTCATCAAAGGCCACAACAGGAATCTGCTTATTGGGTCACGAATTGCCTCAGCAAAGCAGGAGAAATTCTAGCATCCAAGCAGCGTGTCTCAGGTTTGTGATTAAGTGAACTGGCTTACTGATCAGAAATCAAGGAGACAAAATCAGACAAAAACCAGTACTGCAAGCATTATGCATTTCATTAGGCCTGCACAGATTATACATATCCAGAGAGATTGGTTACGAATGAGTGTTTTTACAGTTTACACACATAAATTGTTTCTAGATGTCGTTTCCTTGCTGGGAGTTGAACATGGGTTCCAGAGAAACCCTACGCAAACCACTACTGCGTCTTTATTTGTGCATGTCAGCGGTGGGGTCTTCCCAAAACACCGCATTTTCTGATGCTCAAAAAAACACATACAATCTTACACTTTCAAAGACTCCGACTGTCTAGACTACAAGCGAAACAGCCTGATACTCGCTACACAGCTGGCTACGAGGCTGTTTCAGAAAACTTTTCAGAAGAGGAAGAGAAACGGGCAATTTAACGCAAAGGAAAATCAGGTGGTAGGCCTACATAAGAGGCGCACATCAGACGCGTGATACTATCACGCGAACACGCGAAGAACCACAAACTCCTTTCGATTTCATTATAGCCCAAATGCTACAGTTAAGGCATAAACAATATTTTTAAATGCCGTGCAGAATTAATTATTATTGAAAATTGTAAAAACACTGGAATATTCAATATGGTTCCCTATACCTATCTTAGTTTGTCAGTTATCAAACACATGGGCAGAGCCGATGTGGCAAATGTTCCAAGTTCTTCGTACGAGCAGGGACTTGGAAATGTTCCGGTAAGGAAGGTGTAATAGAACGTGGTATGTATGTCATCTTAGTGACTGGCTATTTTTTGTCATTGTGTCATTACCCGTCTTTTTAAGCCTTTCACTTTATACATATTTCGTTGTAACTGTGAGCGTTCACAATGACCGACTACCCATTCAGAAACTACTTCAGCTTTTTATCTACTTTGAGTCTAGACGGGAACAAAAGACTCACATTTGCGCAGGCGCAAAAATAAGGTACCATATATTGCACAATGTATATTGTACTTGCATAACGAAAAGCAAGTACCCAACTGTTTCTTGTCCCCCCCCCCGTCTCTGCGCACCCATGCCCTTCAGATATAATCGGGTCTCCCACACACTACTGATGATCAGTTGAGAAAAGCAGAGAGTTTAGCGCACGTAGACGTAGACGCACGCGACTTACGCAAGCCCGGTTTCAAACCGCTGAGCTCTGAATTCCCAACCAGCATATAACAACCCGAATCTCCCCAGTCCGAAGGACATATCGTTTCCTTTCCATTGAATGTAGAGCTGATTATAGCGTTGTACCAGTATTTTAAACTGTCTAATATTGAAATCCAATCCCCACTTTCCGTGTTTAGCCTACTTCATTCACACTTGCATATAAAGATGGTGAGGAAAAGGAAAGGAAAAAACGAAATAGAATACATATCATAAACCAGCATTTTCTCATGTCCATTTAAATCGCGACCAGTATCTTACTGTTAAGTTTCCATCGAAATAATTAAAAGCCTTTGCTCCGGCATAATCAAGATTTTTAAAAGGTCACAGAGTGAAGTGTTAACACATTAGACATGTTCAGATCCGAGTCATTACCCACACAATTTACATAAAGCAGATCCGGCCTTAAATCATTGTGTACTTTTGTTTTTCCTGTAACTGTTAATTTTCTGATAGAGATCAATTAAATATACAATCATAATCTTGCTTGCACCAAAAATATTTCTGTAAGTTACGTTTGTATGTAGGCCTATGTTAAATATGTGTTCAACACTCCAAAAACTTGACTATAGTGTTTACACTGTATCACATTGTAGCTTGCAGCTTCTTTTAGTTGATTTATATAATGATTGTAACTGGTTGCGGGTATGGTGTTTCACAGCATAATTTTTTAGACATTGGACTCGTATGGTAAGGACCCAAAACGAATCGGTAATCGGTAACGAATCGGTGTTATGTAAGCTAATATTTCAGTCACTGATTTTGCACTTTACTTTAGGAGACATGAATAACGTAGTAGTACACGCTTACTTAGTGCATTAATTAACCAGTAACTAAGTGTTTGTTAGGTATTGATCTCGTGTTTGCTCATCATTAATCAATAATGACAGTTCATGTATTTCATAGGAAAACCTATAGCCTACTAGTTCATTATTTGTTTTTAAGCAGTAAATGAGTGAATGAGTAATTTTGACCCCTCAATTAAGTGAAGTCTAATTAGTCTGATTTTAACCAATTAGTTAACTGTCAATTAATATAGTGCCTAAATGGAATATATGAACTGTCATGTTTGATTAATGGTGAACAAGCATGTGATCAGTACGTAACTAACACTTAATAGCTAACCAAATATCACTGAATGCATTAAGTAATGACGCTTAGCAAACCACTGCTCTACCCCAAACGCTTGCGTAAAATGCTGTAGCCTACACGATTTTCAAAGGAATCTTGACATCTTAAAATGGCTGTACAGTGAAGCTATAATAACATTTATTTATTTATTTTTTAAAATCCAAATAATTTAATCCACTACATAAGAACTATACAAACGAAAGGAGGCCATTCGGCGCATCAAGCTCGCTTGGGGAGAACTTAATAGCTCAGAGTTTTTAAAATCTTATCTAGCTCTGATTTAAAAGAACCCAATGATTCTGCTTGCACTACGTTATCAGGAAGACTATTCCATACTCTGACTACACGCTGTGTAAAGAAGTGCTTCCTTTAATCCAGTTTGAAGTGTTCTCCCTCTGGTAGACATCAGTCTATTTGGAGTTAGATTACAACAAATAAAACGACTTTCTGCAGTGAAAAGACGTCTAGTCATTTAACGTGTGTCAACACGTACGTTAAAAAAACCAAGAGGCAAACACAAAGTTTTCTACAGAAGTTCACTGTGTCTCTAAAGAACAATTCACACAACCGCAGCTGAAACTATAAGTGCTGTACAATCAAGATGGTAAAAACCGGAACACTTAAAAACACCAAAGAAGATAGACAACTCCTATACCGAGTTAAAAGCTAAAGAATAAAAAAGAGCTTTTAAAAAGAGCTTTAAACGCGAAAAGCGCTGTTGCCCAACGAATATAGCGGAACCAATGGCATAACATTGGGTTGAGCATCTGGGGGGTGCTGTCTCCACCCATTTAAGGGAATTCAGGGGGTTGTATTGGCATTCGTTAATTAAACATTATCGAATGTTATTTAGTAATGCCTCCTGCGAGTTTTGTCAGCGTCACATGCAAGCCTATATACTTAACTTTCTAAAATAACATACGACAACAGTGTCATGCCACTTCGTTCGAAAATGCTAAAATCAACAAACGTTAAAATGTTTAAAATGCATGACACAGAACCAAAATGTAGATAACCGCACAAATCAACCGAGGGACATTTGTGGGACTGAATTGTCCCAAGCGTACAATTTATAAAAAAATTTAATAACCCAGAATTATACATGTAAACAACACTTCTTGCCTGAGGCAACCAGCTCACAAACACGTATGGTTGGTCTCTCACTTTTTCTCTGTTAGGGGAAGTGGTTACGGTAATTGCATAGGAATGCTCTGTTACAGAAAGAAGAAGCGCATGAACATTTAAAAAGCGACCAGTCCAGCTCAGATCAGATATGGCGAGCACCATGGCAGTCACTGCGCTGAGCCCCTTGGTCAGGTAAGACCGTTTACCTGTACCGCTGCCTCCATTTGTCATCGTTTAGGGGACGATTCTTGTAGCCCGCGTCTCACTGCTTAGGTGAGTTAGACAGGTACGCAACACCGAAAGCATTTACTGACATGAGTAAGCACGAATACGTTTCGCTAATTCCTACACTTGCAGGTGCTTCGGTGGCCGAAGCAGTCACGCAGAACCGAATTGCACTGCGGTGAGACAGGAATAAACTTATAGTGAATCGTGGAAACTGTTCATTTTAAAACTTAACATTTTCTAATGCCCAGTATGAAAAGTGAGATTGCTCTCGGAATATTCCGTTCTATTTGTTTGCAGCGCCCCCAATTCAAATCAATGTTTCCATTCTGCAGAAAGAAGGCGGCTTTCATTCCATTTGATGTCATTGTGCACGATTTTGCAATACGCAAAGTAATAACCAGTGTAATTTCTTTATAGTGTGGAAAAAACATGCAACAGTGACTTGCTTGACTAGCGGAGATGGGACTACACATTCGTACATTTCTTTTCTCAAATGACACTGCCTTTGTAAGAGGTCGGGTTTAGCCTGTGTTGTAAATGTTTTCTTAAACTTTTTATTAAAATACTGAAACTGACTTAGTTTGGTTAGTGGGCTTCTTACAGGACGTTGTACCGGTTACCATGGGACTGAACCTCAGTTACATGGACAACAAATGAAGTAAACATGATCTCTGTACTAGGAAGCTATTCGTGAAACAACAGCTTTATATAGGCACATATTTTAGATAAAAAATATACATAATAATTATACGAAGACCCAATACTGACCATATTCCTTTTACAGTGATGGCAATAAGACTGTTTTTGATGACTGTGACTTCGCTAAGGTGGACGGACTGATGACATCTCTTCAGCTGGTCATCTACATTCCCATCTTTGTATTCGGACTCATGCTGAACACCACAGCCTTGGTGGTATTCTACGTCCTGCTGAAGAAGTGGACTGAGACGACTATCTACATGACCAACCTAGCATTGATGGACCTACTGCTGCTCTTCTCGTTGCCTTTTAAGATGCATGCTACCACCCATAAATGGGATTCTAACAAGAAGCTCTTCTGCTCCTTCCTGGAGAGCCTGCACTTCGTCACCATGTATGGCAGCATCTACACCATCATGTGCATCAGCATCGACCGCTACATCAGCATTAAGCTACCCATCCAGGCCCGGACTCTGCGCTCCCCGCGTATGGCCCGGATAGTATGCCTGCTCATATGGGTGCTGGTCCTCTCCGCCACCGTGCCCGTATACAAGTTCCACAACATCGAGGGGATGCAATTCCGCTGCTTCCATGAGTTCTCCAAAGATGGCTGGAACCCGGTGCTCATCGCCTGCGTGGAGGTGTTCGGTTTTCTGCTGCCGGCGCTGGTGCTGGTGGTATGCTCAGTCCAGATCATCCACACCCTGAAGAAGTCGGAGGAGTGCAGTACTAAGAGTCAGGCCTGTGCTCGAATAATCTACAGCAGCCTGTTCGCCTTCCTGGTGCCCTTTACACCCAGCCATTTCGGAATCTTCCTGCAGTTTCTGGTACACCAGGGTACCATCACTGACTGCGCGACAAAGACCCAGATCAGTCTGTATATGCAGGTGACCATGTGCCTCGCCAACATCACCTGCTGCCTGGATGCTGTCTGCTACTACTTCATGACCAGGGAGATCCGTTCGTCCAAAGACATTCTCACCAGGTCCATCAGTTACCGGAGGCCCACCAGCACGTCAGAAGTGTGAGACGTGGTCCAACTTTGCATTTGCAACACCAGCACGTCAGAAGTGTGACATGGTTCAACTTTGCATTTGCAGCACCAGCACGTCAGAAGTGTGAGAGATGGTTCAACTTTGCATTTGCATCTTGCGTGGAGCGGCCATGCAAGGGGGAAAGCCGTGACTCTGCAGGGTGATCCTAATCCTCTGAGGCAGCCAGGAGTATCAGGAGTATGAAAAATGCAATGACACAAGATACTGGAATGAAAGCTTTCAGTGTCTCTGGTGTAAGGAAAAAACCATTGTTCTGTTGTCACTGTCAAATTTTTTATGAATATAACTATGCTGTACGCTGTGCGGACATGAGCATACTTGTCAAATCATGGTGACGGAATAAAGGAACATGGTGACAGTGATGACATTTTCACTTCCTTATGTTAAGCCAGTGAAGTCACTGCCGGCGATTAATATGTAGAGCCTGACGTCCTGGAGAGAACTTGATTTGTTTTGCTAATGGATGGTTGATATGTTTGATATTATTTGCCTTTAATATGGCATCCAAAAATCACACATACACTCACACACAGTTGTGGTTTTGGTAAACCGTTTACAGTAGCTGGAATTCTTACATCCATGTCTGTTTCTCCTTTTTTATCTAACATACAGGCCTTTTTGTCAATATTTTATTCACGATACTGGAAAACACACTGCAGTAAATCACAGGTGTAGAAAAGTATCATTAAATCAAGTTATAGCACTAGTGTCCAAATCATTTGTCAAACTACTAAACTTCTTTTGATACTGATGCCTTTTACCAGCATAGACACTTTACTGAAGTCACTGTGAGTCACTGCAACCACACAGAAACCAGTGGCTTGGCGTGCAGATGACTCTTTGAAAATGTGTTCACAATCACATGTGCAAATATACTCCCACACATGTAGTCAGGCACATGCAGACATGCATGCATGTATGCGCACAGACACACACAGAGGAGTCACACTGCATGGCAGCAGCATGTCCACCTTTTGGCCCCATAAATTGGCCACTTTATTAACACCCCCCCCCCCTTCGTTAATGCAAACGACACTTCCTGTGGCTGCAGCTGTCAGTACCAACAGTAAACAGTCAATCTCAAGAGTTTCACTGTAACATGGCTAATCTACAAATCTACATGAATGTAAATGTGGTGTGATTGTTGGTGTTCCAGCATCTCAGAAGCAGCGTGGTAACTATTTACTGGTAATTGCCAGGAGCACCAAATAAAGCAGCCACGGTGTGTATGATCACAAAAAATATATATAATAATAATAATAATAATGATGGTAAATAAAAAGCAAAATTAAGTAATACATAACAAGGAATAGGAGAAAAGTTCTGAAAAGGGAACCAGCTGAATCCAGTGTGAATAAACGGTACTCCGACTCAACGAGTTCCGAAGACTCGTTTCCGCCGTCAGTACTTACGATTCCCTTCCACCATCTAGTGGTGAAGGTGAGGAAATGCAACATGTCAGCTCATGTGAGGCTTTTACTGGGGAAACATATCAGACTGTCCCAGACTTACGACTGGGTTCCGTTCTTACAGACAGGTTGGACGTGTGGCGGAATTGGATAATCGCACTGATATTTAGATGTGACAATGAGACTGGGAGATGCCTGAGAGGCAGGGATAGTCGCGCTGCCATGCAAGTACAGTGCTACCCCTTGGCAACCATCGTACGGCGCACAGCGCGCACTAGGTAGCATAGTGCTGCCGGGCGCACGGCCACGCGAAATATAAACATTTAATTTTACATATGCAGTGGTTAGCGCTGCTGCCTCACAGCAATAAGGTCGTGGGTTCGGTCCCCGGGTAGGGGGTAGGACCTTTCTGTGTGGAGTTCGCACGCTCTTCACGTGGGTTACCACTAGGGACTTCGGTTTCCTCCCACAGTCCAAAAGTGTACATGATGGTTAATTGGCGACTCTAAGTAATTGTGTGAGTGTGCGTGTGGCTGCGTGAGGGTGTGCGCCCTGCTGTGTGTTGAACCAAGGGCAACAGAGTTGGTTCCTGCCTGTGCCCGTTGTTCACTGGATTTCTGTATAATTTAAACATGTGATTAGATCAGGATTATCATGTACTTCGTCTCCTACAAGGCTCTGAAAATGACAACCCTTTGAGAGCTTCTCACTCAAACAATATGCTGGATAAAGCATTTTTTCTCTGTCATTTATCAATTCTTAGGCTATATGTATGCAGAATTACCATATTATTTACTGTGTCAGAATGATGTTTTGAAATGTGATTGGGAAATTTCCTTAAAATTGCACATTATCACGTCCTCATTTGACAATATGGGCAGTTAACCATCATTTTCACATTTTCCAATGCATTCTTATATATTCCTATATATCTGAGTATAATCTGATAAAATTTTGCTGTTGTTCTTTCAGAGTAATCTGAGAGAGTGACCAGTGAATTTGTTCTTAAACTGGGTGATTTGATATGAAATGACGTAATAATTTGATATGGAATGATTCTCTCCAGTACGCAGTACAAGTACACCTTTGTTTTTCACTTCAGAATACTGGCACCTCTCAATATCTGTTGCTACTGAATGGCAAGGGGAATAGCATCTTGGTGAGTAGGTTTCATGTTAACATTGGGGGGGCGGGTATAACGAGGTCAGGGGTGTGACCTAACGTCGCCTTATAAGGCAATGCTGCAGTTGCACAATATACCATTGGTTCTTTTTCGTAAACTATTGCTGTTATATTTCCAACATACACTCAATGACAAAAACAGTTAAGCACCCAAAAGTAACGGTCCGATTTTGATGTAATTTGGCACATGTGCAAACTAGCGATGGGTACATAAATGTTTTGATTTGCAAGGAGCTGGCATGTCTGGTTACCAGACACAGAGGATGCCTCGTAGACATAGTACACAGCATTACCAGCACTTGACAGGAGTGGCATTGTGGTCATATCCCATAATTGTCCAGCATGAGGGGCAGGTAGATGTCACAGTCGCCCGATGTTGGAACCAATGGGCACGTGAGTATTATGCGCCAGTCATAACAGAACCCCATGACATCTGCGCCTGCCATACATACACCGGTATTGGACTCTCTGCAACACCCCGTGTCATCCCACACTGTGTCTCGAAGACCGGCATTGGCTGGACTGCGGGTTCACCATCCCATGCACAGGCTGCAGTTTACACCAGCACAGAGACGGCTGTGTTTGGAGTGGTGTCGTAATCAGGAGGCATGGGCTGATGACAAGTGGCATCCTCACCACTTGTTATATTCCGGGAAACTATAGGAACTACAATGAACACAAACACTCGGGACACTTGCAATCTCCAATGTGGTTTTTCTTCTTCTCAACTTCCCCAAACTAACACCACAGCATACAATTTCCCATCAGACACTCTACCTCTCCTACGGTGAGCACAGTAAGACAAAACATCTCCTCTCCGCTTAAAACAAATGTCCCCACAAATACAAAATCAATAGTCGATACACCACACAATTGACTAAGTAAAGTGACTAAGTAAACATTCCTACTACACATAAATTAACTGCGCAACAAGGACATTCAGAACCCTCATAAACAATGACTATGCCCACCATAAAAAACACAAATCACATGTGAACCTATGAGGTGTGGGCAGACTACCTCATCCCGTAACAAGGGCAGACTACCTCATCCCGTAACGACACCCATGGAGATTATTCTACCCCAAGAATTTGTAAAATCTGCATCTGTAAAATGGGTGAATCACTGTCCATATAGGTACTGGAGAAAACGCCGAACTCTAAAAGTAATGCTTATTCAGTGTTTGTGATGCAAATGCAATCAGCCTTTCTACTCTGTTTGGCAATATATGGGGAATAAGAGCCCCCACTCTGTAAGGGGGAGGCGTCACAGTATAACTGAGTAGGAAGAGAAGGGTCAGAATGGGTCAGAACCCTACATGTCAACAGGCTTTGCTCCAGCCCCAAGGTTTTCCTTTACAGAGAAGACTGTGTAACGGTTTAAGCATGGATGCCAAGTTGGGTATAAACCGCCGATAATAGTTGAGTAATCCAAGAAAAGAACATAACTGACTTACAGTCAAGTCCATAAATATTGGGACATCGACACAATGCTAACATTTTTGGCTCTATACACCACCACAATGGATATCAAATGAAA
>JABFEB020000036.1:17909591-17923246 GCA_019775895.2 Stomatorhinus ivindoensis | reverse complement strand
CCCCCCCCCCCCCCCCCCCCCCCCCCCCCCCCCCCCCCCCCCCCCCCCCCCCCCCCCCAACCCGCCAGCTCCTCTGCTGAACAAACGATTAATATCTGCAATGCTGATCCAATCTGGTGAGGACGTTATTTACAGCGAATCAGTAATCAAATGTCACATCTACAGCCTTCCTACTCCAAAATGTATTCGATATTCATAAAAAAAAATAATTAAAACATTTCAGGATTATGTCTTTGTTCCAAGCACACACAAAAGAGGGAGAAATACAAAGCGAAACAAAGACAGCATATGTACAAGTTCAGACGCTCTCATCTCTCCCTGAAGCATCAAGTTAAATATGCATCAGGCGTCCTACCCTACCGTATTACTCTGTAATGTTAACACTGTAGTTTGTGTTCCCAATGCCATGACGTTAACATGAAAGGTTTGTCTTTCTACTATTTTTATTACAGAATTTAAACGCAGGCATGGAGTTTTAGCTGGTTGAGTGATGGGCCCACACACCTGCCAAACCCAGAGCCCGCCCCCCTCTTCGGGATACACAAATATCTGGTGCCTGTAGTCATCCACACCCTGTGCGGGAACACCGACGGTTCTGTCGACGCAAACGACCTAAATCCACCCGCCGGTTGGGTTTTAAGGCTCAGCACTCGGCACGCATGGTAGAGGCTCAGTACCTCACATTCATCGAGCGAAAGATCTCTGTCCCTGCCATTTAGATTTTTGCTGAGGGGAATCTTTCAGATCGTGTCCTAATGTGCAAGGAAGCAGCAGCAGCTATGGTTCGCAAAGAAAACAACGATATCAGGGAGAAGAGAACCAAACAGCAGACGATCAGTGATGCTTCCCTGTGAGCTGACAAAATGACGCCCTCAGTCCCAGGACAGTTTCTGCTGAGGGGTTTGATCTGCATACATTTGTCAGGGTGCCATCAGCGTGCCAACCCCCAGCCCGCCCCCACCCCCCAGGCACATCACGCCTCCTGTGGCGCTGGCCTCTTCAGATCCCTGATCTGCTTCACCAAGTAGGTCTTCTCGTCGTTGAATTGCTCGTCCTCGGTCCTGTCGTTCTGGAACTTGCTGAGAAACTCGATGAGTTTCGTCTGGTTCTTCAGCAAAATGTCCAGGATGGGCTGAGTCTTGTTGGGGTTGGCAACAAAAACCTGGACACAGGAAAGCGGTGCAATTATAAACAAATGTGCACAAGGCTGATAATACCACAGCTAAACTGTTAGAGTAAGAAAAAAAACACAAATCCCAAAACTACTACAATTTGAATTTGAATTCAATTCAACTTAAATTGAATTCAGGATGTTATGAACAATCTGACACCTTATAGTCAGAAGCAGATCTGATCAAATGATCCGACAGCAATAGATTCTAATTTCAGTTTTGAATTCTTTTGGGAACATCCATAGCTACACTTTCATTAGCCCACTGCTAATAGTGATGATGTATCGATGTCACAAAAAAACTACACCCATGTTCCACAGACCCTTGGATCAGAGGCTACACTGTGCAGATACTGGGCCTTAAAAGCCATGCTGTGCGAGTGAGTACCTTAAACACGTGGAAGGCCTCGAACTGGATATTACGACTCTTGTCGCGCAAGAGGTTCATCATCAACTTGAGGTTTTCTGGTTTGCTGATGTACTTTGTCATGATGGTGAAGTTGTGTCGGTCTAACAGAAGCTCCCCAAGCAGCTGAGGTTGCACAAGGATGCAAAATAATCATGGCTGAGAAACTCAAGACAAAGCAGAATTAATCATGAGGAAACGATAAGAAAAAAATATTCCCAATGTCCACTAGGTGGCAGCATAACCACCAACAGTGCCTTCAGTAATGGGGCCGCGGGTGCAGTGCTTACCTTCAGAGACTGTCTTTTAGTCACATAGTTTTCTGAATGGAGTAACTTTTCATATTCGCTAAAGAACTGGGAGGGAGAGAGACATACAATGAGGGCCTGTCAGACTAAGATGTTTGTTTTCATCCTAAATAAAACAGAACAAACCGGTAATTTATCACCAGAGAATGGCATAGCTATTGTTGCAGGGATGCCACGGAGGCACTGCAGTCATTCTGCTGCCTTTCTTCTGCAATTACAGCTGTCAGGCATCCCGCCACCGGAAGCGTCGGGCTTCCTGCAGGGAAGCGCACGTTTGTGCGGATCACACGAGCGCGGAGACACCGTAACTCACTTTGTCATAGTGCTGCTCCAGAAACTCGGCGCTCAGCAGCTTGTGTCTTGTGAGCAGGTCCTGGAGGACAGAGAGCGGATGCCGTTTGCAGGACAGTCCCCCCCATGCACACACAGCTAAACACACTCATGCCAGAAGCTGTGTTCCCAATACTTTACGCGATATTACTTTCACATCCCACAAAGTTACCTCATCTGCCATATTGCATTGTCTATTTGTCATCAGTGTTGTACTGACAACATACTGGTTTGAATTGCACTCCTGTTTGTCCTTCCCCCTCGCAACCCCCTCCAAATCTGAGGCTTGAGAATTTTGCTGTATTTCCTGAATACGTGCGACACTGCTAGAGACTCACTTTAAAGGTGGCGAACGCGTCTGAGGCTATGTCAAACGTGGACATCTCCACGTATCTGAAGAAATCATGGAACTGCTCGGACCATAGGATGATTCTGGCCAGCGGCTCGTGCCGGACACACTCCCTCAGCATGATGCCGCAGTTCAGCGCGATCTCTGGGGACTCGTACCTGCAAAGACGGCGAGAAACGAGTCGCCGACGGTGATTAGTGACCGCCGCGATCGATCGTGCCAATCAGGAAGGCGGCAGGCTGGCAGAGATACGTACCCTTTTAACAACATAAACAGTATGTTCTGCTGTGTGCAGATGTATTCCACCGTTGGAGTCCTCGTCCCGATTTGCCGGCGGAGAATATTGTTAAAGATTTGAGCCACGTCCTTTTTGCCCTGTTTTGTAACACGGAAAAATGAGAAGAGGATCAGAATGAGTGGAACTGGTGCACGACCTACATCACGCACGCAACACAAACGCCACACAGTACACATTCATCCACCTGACCGAATGGCTATTTTCTGAAAGCTAAGTAACCAAGCCCCCGGCTCCGTGTTTCGATTAAGGCCCTACAGACAGTGTGTCACCCATTGAAAAGTCCTGACTTTGTTCCTGCACTGCCTCTCTACAGAATAAGAAAAGTTAGTAGGAGATGCGGCTAAACCTGTGGAGCCTGTTAAATGGATACACTTATTTACATTCAATTATGATTCTTCTTTAACTCGTTGCTCCCAGTGGGGTGGGGGTATATCAGGGACCTAGGCTGACATCAGCGTGAAGGCTCAGGTGTTGCCAACTTAACCACCAGGTGCAGCAAGGTGGGGTGGGCGGGGGGACTCACCTCGAAGTCAATGAGCTGCAGGTCGGCGATGAGCGTGCTCAGCAGCCCGCTGTTGTACAGCTCCTGCGCCAGCTGCGCTACCGCCTCCGTCTGCGGCTCCTTCTCGACGGTGCCGTAGAGGATCTCCTTCATGGCCACCAGGTTCTTGGACACCTCCTCGGTGGCCTGCGCAGACGGGCCACATCAGGCGGAGACCGAGAGAGAGCAGAGCCCGTCTCTCAGAAGGTTCCGGAAGTGTCACAATTAATTCCTTGGTTTAAAAATACAGCCCAGCTTCAAAAGATTTACGTCAAGAAATCCTTACGTCAAGGTGGAGATTTCAGGTCCAGAGAGTACAAATCAAGACCAAGATGTTGTCTCAACCAACCAGTTGAGTATCTGTGACTGTGACTCTTTATACTCAACTGGTTGGTTGAGACAACATCTTGGTCTGGATTTGCACTCTCTGCAAGTTACCTTCACCTGATAGCAGAACCCCAGCCTGATAGCAGAATCTGGCAGGAATCAGTGTTCCGCACCAGCATTCCTGATAAATACCTCTTCCTCCTTCTACGCCAGTGTCTGACTTCGAGGTGCCTCGGACGTCTTACCTTCTCCGCCTTCTTGTCGGAGATGTCCTGCTTTTCCAGCACGGACATGCTGTCCTTGAGGTTCTTCACAATGTCCGCCGGGGACTTGTGGGATTTGCCGAAAGGGAACGGCATGGCAGGGGCTCGTAGCACGAGTAGTGGAAGGGCACCTGTCCACCTGCGGGCACAGGAAGGGGCGGGCACAGTAATGCCCACGTGGCTGTCAGAGAAGCTAAGGATTCTGCATCCAATACATGCACTCCTGTATCTCAGTGAGGACGACATCAGTCCTGTATCTCAGTGAGGACAACATCAGTCCTGTATCTCAGTGAGGACAACATCAGTCCTGTATCTCAGTGAGGACAACATCAGTCCTGTATCTCAGTGAGGACAACATCAGTCCTGTATCTCAGTAAGGAGAACATCACGCTGACAATGCAGTCGAATCCCAGCAAGTACACGCAGATTGGATAAACGTGTCAGATCGATGAAATTTAAAGATTCCTATTAGTTTCTTACAAGCCTGCATTACCACACACATCCATCATCTGTGCGTCCCCTCCTGATCATGAGATTTTTCAAATGTTAAACTCAAAAAACTGCTGAGAACCCTCCCCCACCACCAACACCTCACACACACACACACACACACACACACAAAGTGAAAAGAGGCTACAGGACAAATGAACATACAAATCCAGAAAGATCTCCTCTGACACCGCAGTCACACTAGCTAATGGCAGAACACAGATGTTTTTCAGGTGACCCCAGAGAGTATAACTCAGCACACAGTCACCAACACGGTGTCACACGCAGCGATACACAAACACCCTCAGGTACAACTTCTCTGCAAAGCGACAAACGTTACATTTTTCTTTTCTCTCTCTCTCTCTCTTTTTTTTATTTGAAGGGCGGGTCACCGCTTCAAGCCAAAACTGCGAGACATCCTGAGTTTCAAAGTCACATTTTCTTGACTCAAGCTCCGGGTTACTGAAACAGGAAGGACCGGGAGACTTAATCCAACAAAGCGAGTTAATATTCCACTCAGTCATTAAATGGCTTGTGGGCGGGACCCACAAAACGTCACTCAAGGAGCAGTTAAAGTCAAGCTGTGCCACTCAGCGACACTGTGGGAAAGCTGAGCCGCGACAGGGCAAACGAGCGGACGGAAAACCTGTTTCACAGGCCATCACCACGTATGCATTATTATGGAATCAGGCACATGCAGATGAAGTTACAGCATAAAGCAATCACACTGCACTTAATAGAGCTTTACAGTAGCTACACCCCTGGTCGATGATAAACGCGTTTTTAATAATCTTACAGCTATTATCTTTCAGGGGGACAGACAAAAAAGAGGAGCTGAAGCCGCCCCCCAAGAAAAAATAAAATAAAATAAATGGGTCTATAACAACCTGTGGTCTGGTCTACAATCCAGGGCTCTGAAACACGTTGAAGAGCCACCTGACTTCACAATCCTGGTCCACAGATCACAGAGGAGAATCCCAGAGCTGTCTAACAGTTGGTCAAACACATAGCTGGCTATGCACTGTGATTTATGCTTGATAAGGGGCTCTGCAGGGAAATTAAGAGCAATACATCACATTCATTTTATCCTCAGCAGGCAACCAAGTAACTACCAGTGTCTGGCGTTTCAGGCCAAATTCTGGCAGCAACCTGCACTTCCTGACTTCTGTGAACCCAGACCTGTTTTAACTCAATACACCTCCCCTGGGGTTCAACCTTTCCGGCCCCCCAACTAAGAACAGCTATCCTTGACCCCAGCCAACCAGAACCTTACCCAAATTAACAAGTCCCCCTGAAGCGCCAGCCCCACAACCAATACAGGCGTAGCGACTGAAGGCCGGCCTAAAGGCACCGCAGATAAGCATTCCTCAGATTCCCCTAGCATTCTGCTCACCTACTTCCTAACATATTTCTCTGAGACTTTGGCACCACTTCACCCTGTCTGTGACCCTGCCACTCTTCCCATCTACATTTTTAGAAGCGTATATAAATGCGTAGAAGACAAACCGGGCTCTGTACAAACTGTGCACCTTGTTTGCCAATAGCTGTTGTCAGGCGCCGTTTAAACGCGGACCCTGAGTGGCCGATTGAACGCTGAAAGACGGTCTGACACTGTGCTGGGGTTCTCTCTCTTTCCCTCTCTCTCACACACACACACACACACACGGTCAGTGCGGCTACGTAGGAGACTCACTCCCTCGTGTCTGGATCAAGACCATCCTGTAGTGTGAATGAATGGGCAGACCGATCACATTCATTCCGGCACACAGCGATCAGGGCTCACGTACTTACGGGCACCGAAGCAGCCTGTAACGGGAGGGACAGAACGGCCCACCAGGAGAGACTCCGCTCAAGCCATAACCCCCCACCCCAATAATGTTAAAATATGCCCAACAGTCTAAAGCCATAACCCATGGGAGATGCGTTCGAAGCTTTTCCATCGGCCTCAGATCCAGCCTTGATACGACACTACAGGAAAACACATAACAAACACGATAACCGACGAAGGGCGTGAGGGGTACTACACACCTGCCGAGACAAGCGGAGGCATAATGGGCAAACGCTCCGGACCTCCGGGCCGCGCTGGGGCGGGCCTTCGGGAAGGCGCATCGCTTCTTCAGCTCATCACTAACCAGCACCGTAACCACAACCCCGGATAACTGAACCGAGCTTTTTAAACCGCTTCCCCGTTAACTCCGATGTGCACAACTCGATAACAAAGCGACAAAACGCCGCCCCGCTGTAACAATCGCAGCGGCCGGCCGGGGTAAGCTGCAAAGAGAAATGAAAAGGGCAGAATAATGGCTTTGGTGCAAAGGGCTTGCATGCCTTGCAGGGCGACGTAGACCTGGCGAAAGCATGCTTGCTAAGCCTTTAGCAACCGAGACCGTATTTTGTTCTTTTTATTATACTTTGCAGCTTCCTCCGCCGCGCGCCCAGCCCCCCGAGGCCCGGGGAGTTTCCGTGCGCGCAGCCTGCATGATGCGCCCGCGGCTCCGCCACAAACCTTGCCAACACGCCTGCCTCGCCGTGTTATTATCGCCGTTCTTATTCTCTTGTTATTGATACTGAAATATTCCAGTTGGAGGTGGAAAGCGCCAGCGGGCTGTCGATCTCTTTCCGCCGCCTTTACGGCGTTCCGTGCTGCCAGCGCCCCGCGTCGTTGCCCCTGCGTTCGGACTCCGGTGCTCCGTGTCTCTCCGTGCGTCCCTGTCTGAGCGTTTTTCCGTTTCCGCTTCGTCGGCAGGCAGGCAAGCAGCCGAGTCTACACCGCCCCGCAAGGCGGGCGCTGGTCACAGCAGCAGCGCCTCTCCGTGGATGAGCGTCTCGGCCTTGCGTAAAAGCCCGATTGCTCCATTAATTTCCTCCCAGGCAGTATCGTTTCCGGCCTCCCTGCCATTGGTGTCTGTTTTTGTCCACTTCTTATAACCGTCATTGACATTAATCGAAATAACAATAGCCCCTTATATTAAAATTTTCATGTGCAAGAAATACAAATTAGTCGCAGAGAAGATTCAACATAACTTTATTTCACACCCACTAAAGCGCGGTGTGTTTATGTTATTATTTTAATTTTCTTTTACGAGTGTTTTGCATTTAAGCTCCTTGTGATACATGACGTGTGTATCTTTAAATCTTATTTAAAGACAGTAAAGTGTTACATTGCTGCTCAGTGAAAGTCCATCCTCCGCGGAGTGGAAGCGCAATATGAGGAGTTTGCGCATCCGGTTAATGTATGCAATGTGTTCGATCCTACCAACGACGCAAGAGGGCGCTCGTGTGTTTCACTGCACCGGCCTATTGTCACGTCCGTTGCGGTAAACAAAATATAGCCTAGCCTTTGACCTACATAAATTTGTAACGCAATGTATGGCGCAGTTACTGCTGATTTGTTTTAGAATAGATTATTTGTATTTTATCATTTTTAAATAATGTTGCAATTTGGATCAAAAGGGTGCTGATAATATGATAACATGAGATGGATAAAAGATAAATAAAAGTTAATGGGATTTTTAAAATGTATGTCCGCCGTGTTAGTCCATGGATTAGGTGTGCTTTAATAATGCGGCATGACGTGTGGTAATAGCCTACTAAACTATTCCTAACGATGGCAGCCTTTAAAACGGAATATAGGCTTATTTCTCGGGAACGAAGTCCGCCGTTCACAAGAATAGAAATAATTCTAATTAGTAAACTGGGTCTGGAAAGCCGCAGTGTCCGCTGAAAGGGTAAGTGAAAAGAGGCCTTTGTGGTGTTGTCATTCCCACGCTAATTCTGATTTGGAGACGCGTGGCCAGATGGTGGGGCAGATGAGCGCAGAATCCTTAAGTCCTCCCTACAATACCTCTAAAGAAAACCAAACCAGCTACCAGAGAAACTGTAATTCGGCCTTTGGGCTGACATAATCCTCCGCTCTGAGTGGTCAGCAGACTTGCAGTGATTGCCCTGTTACATATTCACAACATTCCTTCGAACATGTCAAAGTGTATATACTGGTTTCTAGATGGAATATCTGCTTACTGAAGTTCGCTCAAAACAGTTCCCCGGTTTATTACAGTAAGGCGATAGAAAGTTGTGAAGCCGCCGTGGCAGGTCTCCCTGGCTTGTCCCCGTTTCATGGCTACTTTTTTCCTTTCTTTTTTCATGCCAGTGCGGGACACTTGCCCAGCAATAATGTGCTGCAGTCTGTTGGGTGCCGGCAGCCGCTGATTAAAAAGGCGGCGCCTGACGGCACGCAGGTCGCGTGGCCAGATGTCTTTCTGCGCATTGTGCGGAGTCCATTGTACAGAGCGAGCCCCTTCACTCCCCATGAAGCTCTTTAGATCTTCAAACAAACACTCGCCACATTCGGCGAATACTCTAAGCCTCGGGGAATTCCGGACAAAAGGGACTAGCATCATTCTTCCTTAAATTCAGATTTACAGGTGTTTTCTGTTTTTAATGAGGGGACCAATTTCCTGAATATGTACAGCAGTGCCGCACGTGCAGTTTCGGCTACCCGTCCGTCGTCTCGTGGATAGATTGTAAAATCACTTTTAGGCAAATGACTAGTAGGCCTACGTTTAACCTGCTGTCAAGAAATAATAGACGCGAAAGATTAATTATAATGGGTTTTTTGTTTTATTTGATAATTATATTATATTACTATAGCCCGAACATTCATTTAATTACTCAGTAATTTATACACATTATATTTATTTACAATACATAATCATGCTTGTTTTATAACTTATCCTTATCACATTTCCCTAGATTTTGTTTTAGCTAAGTTTAAGCCTTTAGTTTTTTTGTTTTTGTGTCCTGTGTGTGTGAAGAGCAAAGCGCCTACACCACGCCAAATTCTTTGTTTGCATGCACACTTGGTTAATAAAATTGATTCCGATTCTGATTAGTCCTGTGTCAAATAGGCATACCCCGTCAGGTCACAGTAATCTGCACGAGCTCTTGAATATTCAGCAAGACGGGGTTAATTATTTCCAAACTGCAAAAAATTTCCAGTGCATGAACATTGTAATAATAGTCTGTTTCACTGAGGGTCGACGTGCAAACATACAAGCCGTGTTCTGTAAGCCATCCTTTTCTAATCCATATACAGTCAAAGACTTCGTCAGGCGGCCGGCCACACATGTTGGCATTATGATGTCAGCACCTGTCACCTCACACCAGTCGTTTGCACCTGTCGAAACGCTCCTCTGAGCACTTCCTCTTGGAGAAGTTGCAGAGGTAGCCTGCACCGGTTCTTTGTGAATTATTACATTCTTCATGGCGATTAAATGGAGCTGAAGGCTCGCCTTTTGTCCGGCGCAGTTTCCCACGTCCCGGCATTCGCCTGGCAGTCGCGTGTCTCAAGTCAAACAGACCCACTGCCATGAATCCCAAAAGCGGCGACCAGCGAGCGGGACATCTGCCCCCTCCATTGAAGAAGCGATGAAAAAAATATATAACAGATGTTCCAGATTTTCACTGATCGCGCCCCTATTCGCTGAAAAAATGAGATTTTTTTCCCAAAGACCCAAAAATGAGTCTTCAGTTATTAGTCATTACAATTAATTACATTAAGACAGAAGTAATTAAGATTTTTTTCCCCGAGCACTGTTTGGAATATTTGTATAGTATTGCTGGCTCTATGTTTTATTCAGGAACAAATCAGGATTGTAGGCCTACTTGAATGACATTGCACACGCTTTGGGATTTGTTGTTTTTCCATCCATCAAATCAACCATCTTCCAACCACTTATCCTGAGCAGAGTCACAGGGGCTCGAAATTATGGTTATTTTGAAATGAACACTTGCAAAAAAAAAAACCAATATGGAAGGTTATAATGCGTTATGATCTCATTGCGTTTCCAACGCGTCAGGATACCGACACTAGGTAAAACAATAACCGACACCGTCCAGGGAAAAAAGGTCTAAGGAGAATGGGCGTTAGAACGTATTCTGCGAGACCTCAGGGGATAGGTTTCGCCTTTTCTCCGGTAATGCTGTCCCGATTCATTGAGAATGAAAGGGCCGCGCCGTCCCCAGTGTAACGCCAGTAATAGCAGACTCTTGTTAGTGCCTGGGAACGCCGGGCCAGCGCTCCGCGCGCCGCGGACCACGTGACGCGCCCTAATAGCGAAACAGAAGGTTTCACTAGGGTGCACATTTCCAGGCTGGACATCTGTCGCTTTTTCTCTTTATCGGGCGGGCAGCGCAGCTATTGAAAAGAAGCAGTGACCTGTCAGTCTTGACTGATGGGAGCGGGCCACTGGGATCGACCCCATGTGTGGGAAAATACCTCAGCCAAAGAGCTCCCACATTCACATGCTAATCCTGCCCTTATAAATAAGAGGAGAGCAGAGCGCGGAGGCCTTAAAGACGAGACAGAATCCGCTCCAAGTGAGAACAGGGGAAAGTCGCGGTTCATATCCACCAAGCTAGGGAGATGACGGCCACCGCCGTGACCCACAACGTGGAGAAATTGTCGAGCGCTAAAGAAGAGAGAAAGGTACAAAGAGCTTTAACAAAAATATAAAGTAATCTCGTTGGATTAGTCCTGGTAGCACGAGATGTCAGGATGATATGCAGTTCCTAATGGTAGTTTTGTTGATGCCTGCGGCTGATTTGGTATATGTTTCGATTTTAGCTGAGAAAGCCACTAATTGAAAGAAAAAGACGAGAAAGAATAAATAATTGTCTCGATCAACTGAAAGAAACCGTGGTCGGCGCTTTCCGACTAGATGTAAGTATGAGACTATAAGACTATACCTCGGGATATAAACGAGTTAAACAGTTGTACTATGTGGTAGCTACTCTCTAAAAGTATTTCTTTTAGTAAAATATTCGTGTATTCCATGGCAGCAATCTAAACTGGAGAAGGCTGATATTCTTGAAATGACAGTGAAGCATCTGCAGAATATTCAAAGCAACAAATTCGCCGGTAAGTGGATACTCAAAACTTCAAAAATAAGTACTAGGGTAAGCAAATTTGAGAAAAAGCGAATATGTTTATTTAAGAGTCGTTCTTATTTTGGACTGCGGGTGGCAGTATACACGCAGGTTTTACGACACAATGAAGATAAACCGGCTCTCCATTCATTTCGTTTACACGCGTTTCACGAGATGACCTTAAAGATTATCTTCCGTCTTAATAGCGACCTATTGGCCTAAGAGCAGTGACTCATGTTCAACCACTCTTTTTATTACAGCTGACTCCACCGTAGGGTTGGAGGCCCAGCAGAAATACAGCACGGGCTATATCCAGTGTATGCACGAGGTTCACAATCTGCTGCTAACCTGTGAATGGATGGATAAAACACTAGGCTCTCGTCTGCTCAACCACCTGCTCAAGTCGCTCCCGCGTGCTACCGAGGATACCCCGCCCGCCGTGACGTCCATGGCCCCACCTTCTCAGCAAACGCAGGAAAGCTGCAGCGCCGGCCCTGTGCTGCCCTCCAGCCTTGCGTTCGGCGGGGCTGCCGCCAAGGCCCAGCAGAGCGCGGGCACCCGTGATAAGGCGCTCCTGTTACAGGGCAACCAGCTATTTAACAACCAGCACATAGCCACACTTGACATGTGGCGGCCGTGGTGACGGGAGCAAACTGAGGCAGCCCTCCGGTTTTGTTTTTGATCTGCGTGTAGACTCTTTTCCTTATGTATCTTATAGATATGCTTCTCAGAGCACTTGTGGGGCAGTCCTGTTCCAGAATAGATGTGCTGCAGACCTCAGTACTTCCACAGAAGTAAACCTCTTGTAGCCTGCATTGTAGAAGGCTATTATTCAGCTATTTATTGTATTAACTCTTAATTTATTTAATAAGGAATACTTGCTTTAGATTATTTCCTCTCTTTTGTATGTAAACGTATTAACCCAATAATAATAAAATGAATATTTAATCCACACATTGCTCACGAGGCGTAACCTACTCTGTGAAGATCTGCATTACACCCGTCACATATTTGACTATCCAATCATAGAGTAACATTAGTATATTTTGGGAACATATCACACAAATATAACTAAGTATGAATGTCAAGCAATTCTGGTTAAAATATTAACCTAAATGCTTTCCCAAATTTTACAGTTTATTAAATACACTAAAACAAAGCCCTACACCCGAAATGCATCTCACACTATCACATCGGTGACGTTTCCAAATAGAAAAATGTTTTTTAGGGTTAGTTAAGCATGTTTCAAGACAACTCCATTCCACAGTTTATAATGCAAAGCGATGTGACGTTTCATCAAGCACGTCATATGACGTTATGAGCATTACACTATCCCAACATCAAATTACATCTATATGATATTTATGCAGAAGTTTCATTAGAAATCACAGGCGGTTATGTCAGTTAAGTCTCTGATTGCTTTTCCTTTATAACGTGGTCTAATCAACAGGTATAATGGAGGGCAAGACTTAGACAAGGACCAGATACTTACCGATTCATGGCACATGCAGGGTCCTGACGTCGCAAAATTAAGCGAAGCGCTATAGTGTATTGCCCGCACTGTCCAGTTGTGTGCACGACAAAAGAAGCAAAGGCTGTGAAGTTATTTTTGAAGAGCCAACTAGAAGTCACAGGAAGAAATGCGTAATGTCTGTCAATATATCCCTGATATCAACATCAAAAAGCGAACGTTTCCTCTCCCGCAGGCAATATCCGGTTCTTCATTCAGCAATTCTTTTCAGTAATGTTTAATTTAAAAAGCGAGGGTGTAGGCGTTTTCATTACTTGTGTAATGATGCAGACTTTTTAAACAATGCAACGCATACAGAAACACATTAGGCTATATACATCGTTGAGGTATATTTGAAGAATGATGCCATAATTGCTGAATTGAGGCGTCAACTGAGCTTGAATCCGGGCGCACTGTCCATTTTCTCTTATTTCCAAATTTACGTTCTGCCCATGTTATACCAGGCTTGCCATAAAAATAATTATTTTTCTCAGAGTTTTTTTATATCTCCATGGAGAGCAGGAATCTCAAAAAAGCCCCACTCCCCACCCCCAGCTTCTTATAACCTAATGTGTCACGCAAGTCAATACTTAAAATTGTTCAACTGAAAGAGGTTTCTGCATCCAACTATCTATCTATCTATCTATCTATCTATCTATCTATCTGTGTGTGTGTGTGTGTGTGTGTGAGAGAGAGAGGGGGGGGGGGGGGGAGAGAGAGTGAGAGAGAGAGTGAG
>JABFEB020000036.1:17895452-17909453 GCA_019775895.2 Stomatorhinus ivindoensis | reverse complement strand
GAGAGAGAGAGAGAGAGAGAGAGAGAGAGAGAGAGAGAGAGAGAGAGAAAAAGAGAGAGAGAGAGTAAATTGTGAATTGTTCCAAAAGGGCAATAAATAAAGTATTTGTAATATGCTCTTCACGAACTATTGTACTTCACGAACATGATTACTACGTAATGCTCGCCTCATTTAATGTTATTCAAAGTTCTCTCTCGATTCTCTGAGGTTTATGTGTAAACGAAGGCATGTTAAATGTGCAATCAATAAACATGAAATGAATAAGTCGACTGGGGCAAAAACGAAAATTACCGTAACGCGAAAAAAATCAAAGAGACTACAGCGACGTAACTACGAGCTGCTTTTCAAAGGCAGCGTGCGGATAGACCAGGGAGGCAAGGAGCGGGACGATGACGAGGTGCCAAAGTCTTCCATTTCAAAGGCCAGGAACAGTGCTTTTATGCTGGAATCTGTTTTACTACCCTATTATTGTGAACCTGTGGCACAAACGGAAATTTAGAACGTAAACGCGTATGATCTACTTATATTACCTGCAAAGAGTGCTGTAACCTAATACACCATCTTGTTCTAACAGTCTAGCTAAACGCGTGTGGCTCTTCACGTCTTACTAGCAGACCAAACATCACTCAAATAACCCATTCAAAACATATTAACCACTTTCAGACATGTTTATAAATATTCCCTTTACCCGAGAAAGCTTAAACTGGCTGTGATTATGCTATGTTTAAATACCTAAATATGCAGCCACAAGCAAATCAGAGGGGGGCTCCGAAAGATCGAGAACAAATGAAGCGCGAGCCAACACCTGTCACTTTCTTTGGGGACCGGCCGTCGGTCCCCTGATTAAATTCATTTAGTCTGAGGGGCTGCAGCTTGCAGCTGCCAACTGTCGGCATCGCATTACATTCAGGGGACCTCGCAGGCGAGTCCCATCGAGAGTCAAATAAAGGGGAACAACAAAAAGTACAAAGGGATAAAACGCAGAAAGCCCTCTAATTTAACCCGTATTTCTCTTTGGCACCAACGCAATGATAATTCGGAGCTGAAAAAAATGCCCTGGTGGCAATTCAGATAGAATTCCAGTACATTTCAGGTCGTTTCATATGCATTTGTGTTTTGGGCTGGCTTAGAACTTGTTGTATTGTAGCAATAACTGCATCAGAAAATCCAATGATTGACTATTTTTAAAAATCTGTTATAAGGGCAAAAAACGTACTGAATATTGCACTTTATATCTACAGAAGATCATAGCGGTAGTGTTATAACTTGTTTTAGCCTCATATACTTTCGAATTAAGCTAGTAAAGATCTTATCGTGTAGGCACGTGTATGTGACGTTTCTGTTAAAACATTAAACATATATTAATGTGTGCTTTAGATGACAATTTAAGTTAATTTGCGTTAACGTTGCTTTAGTAGTACGCGTATAGTTACTCTACACTTCAAGAAAAACAAACCATATAGATTCGTTCATATAGATTAGTGTATAATATGAAGTGTTTAGTATAAACGTGTTCAAATAGAATTCAGCTTTGATGACTAATTGATATTTTGAGATAATTAGAATAAGCGAAGAATTTAGACGAATGGTCGCATAACAAATCTCACATTTATTGTTCTGACTTAGTTTACGTATCCAATATTTATTGTTCAGTGTTAATTGTTCAGCTGTCCTTTGTTCTAGCTGCCTGATGTTCGGCAGAAATAGTTTTGTTTCGTGTGTGTGAAATGACAAAGTGACTTTACTTTCGCCCAGTAAGACGCTGCCTGCGAAATGTCACTTTTGCCGGTGAACTCGGGTCCTCCCCCAGTTCGAGCTGCAAGCCGCAACTACAACTGCAGTAAAGACAATGCGCTGCGCGTTGATTGGCTGAAACTGGATGCGCTCTGGTGTTTCTTGAATAACGTGGCCAAACCTTTTATTGATATGTAAATCTGACCGTATAAATACCACCTACAAGCTGAAGGTACCAACAGCGTATTCTGCCTAAGCCGTGCTATTCGCTGGACTATTTGCTGGGGGCTCTATTGCGTACGTCTGCCAGCTGCCCCCGAGAATCCCAACCTTAACTGTGGATTACAAACACCGCTTTCTTCTTAGCCTGGGTTACAACCAACATGGCCCCTGTCTTCCGAGCTAACAAAGCTGAATGTGGCGCCGTTGAGGAAGAATACTTCGGGATTAAAGGAGACAGAAAGGTAATGACAGTGACTGTACCCGTAGGAGACTTGGCCCAGTCTCTTTAAACTGAACCCCGCGATATAATTTGCAGTTTTACCGTGTGTATCACCCTCCCTTTCAACAGGCGAGAAAACCTTTGGTGGAGAAGAAGAGACGGGCACGAATTAATGAAAGCTTGCAAGAACTCAGGATTCTGCTCTCTGACACTGATGTAAGTTTTCAGTTAATGTTAACACTTATTGATCTGTAAAGTTATTTGTTTTGTAGGGGCGAATTTGAACAACATCTGTATTTTTTTTGATTAAACATAATTACATCACATTTTTCCCCACAGTTACAATCTAAAATGGAGAATGCCGAGGTGCTTGAAATGACTGTGAAACGAGTTGAGCATGTCCTCAGAAATCGATCCCAAGGTAGGTTTTGTAATTTTTTTCTTGGGTAATATTACCGAGTCCAGGCACCTGAGATCTATAAAGCGTGATAAGGATGCTTTTCCCCAGTTATGCGGGTGGGTGTACTTGACTTCCTCCATGTATGTTTTGACAGAATCTGACACTATGAATCGCGAGGCGAACGAGCGCTTTGCAGCCGGTTACATCCAGTGTATGCACGAGGTGCACATGTACGTGTCCAGCTGCCCGGGCATCGACCCTACGATCGCCGCGGAGCTCCTGAATCATCTTCTGGAATGCATGCCTCTGAACGAAGACAATTTCCAGGACATGCTTGTGGATTTAATGTCGGACGTCTCCGACGGCAGCAGCAGCAGCAACAGCAGCACTTTGCCTACCGGCAATGGGAGTGGTGTCACTTCGGTCACAGTAGGGGGGATACGCGAAGTCACCTCCGCCTTGTCCCCAGCGCCATCCACTACATCCAGCGATGACTTCTATTCAGACCTAGATGAAACCGATGTGGAGCAGAGTCATAATTCCTCAGAAGACCATGCAGTCCAACCCACGACGGCATATTTCAAATCTATATGGAGACCGTGGTAGGTCTCTATCCAGGACCACAATTTGTACCGAGAAGCGTGAACAACGTTCATGTTTTTCAGTTGGAGATCATTCAGACTTCCACTAGTAACATATTATATGCGATTGATGGATGTGATTTGTGAAAGCAGCTTCCAGCACTGTTCCCGTCAGCACTCTTACCCGATGGCTGTCTGTTTTGTAGGCCCAAATAAGTCGTTTGAGTGGAAGTGTCACCAAATTAAGAGCATTTTAACTTTGGATTTCCACTGAACCACAAACTTACAGTTAAATACACAGAAAGTTAAGCATTCACGGTTCTCATATTATCGGCATAATGTGCTATGAACTATTTTACGCTCAGTAGATATGTATCTCTGCCTTCAGTGAAGGTATAGGTACGTTACTAACTAGAAATAGAAGTTATTTTTGATAGTCAGACATTAATTGCGGGTGCCGCCAATAGGTCGATGCACCGTACGTATATTTTCCGTGTATGTCTAGTGACTTGGTCTAAAATGTATTAATAAACTAATTTAATTCAGATATACGTGATTAGATTCTAGTCATACTACAGATTTGTTAATTCGTACTTTTAAATGTAATTATATTCCAAGTAGGCCTACACCTGAGCGGCATTTTTTCGTCAATTCGCGCATGTTCTGGAGCTTGGTGAAATATTTTCTTGTTATACCGTTTTCCTCCACCATGATTTACCAAATAAACACGAAAAGTATTTACTGGTTGTTATCTATAGATTGGCATGACCATCTATGCTGTGGGAAAAATCCAAAACGTATCGCCCTCCCTGTTCCATCGATTCATCAGGTACAGACCAGTATCATGAAAATCAGAAACCTACATTATTTAAAACTGTTTATGTTGCTCCCAGCCCTCGCTCTTATCACACTACAGACAGGCCACAATTTCCTTTCCGAAAAAGCGCCGAATTGTCGCCTTTTCTTCAAAGACGGTGATCGTTCGGTGTGCGCTCACACCGGGCTTTGAAGCATGAAAGGTGAAAATGACGTCTTTAATCTGCTGTTACTTACAAGCCACCAGCTTTGATATATTGAAATACGAGAGAAAAAAGTACATGTAAATCATACATTGGTATTGGTTTTGACATGACATGAAGTTTACGCCTGACAATTACAATCTGGCTTAAATAGGTTTTGTAATTTTACCTTTACAGAACATATAGTAGCCTATGCTTTGCACATCAGTAACTAAAAACGCTGAAGTAAACCTGTGCACAAGTTCTCGGTGTATAGTAATATTTGTTTCAAATCTGACGAAATGTGCTGCATATAAAAGCAAATGCCGCAGATTCCGTTGCATCTGAATACACCGACAACCAGTTCATAAAACTGGTTTTTGGGATCAGACAGTCCCACGCCGCAGTTTCCGAAAATAACCGTGAAATCCCCCGCCAGTGGTGGAATGTCGTTAAGTCAGACAACCAACGGGACAGTGAGATCAACATGTATGCACCAGCAAAACGGTTCGTATTTCCCCCGCGAATAGGTTTATTTTCTGGTTATTAAAGTATCAGATTTCAGAATCTAAAGTATAAAATATCTGCGCTGTAGTGCTTGTAGTAGAATGTACACAATTTGCATGAAAAAGTATCATGCGTGGGGTCAAACCGTCTGTATATCACTTTATAAATGACTAAGAATTTCCCCATTATCAATCAATTAAAATAATCTGAAATCAACGCCTATTGCTGTAGCGTATGACGCCGCACATCAAACCACTGGTTCGCTTTCGCCAGGTGACAGGGCGGCTCTGCAGACGGAGTTAGGGGGATCTTTCTCCGGAGGTGTTATTGTAGGGATTCACACCCCTGCAAAACTGGGGAAGGTGTCAGGACAGAGATTCATACATTGACAAGCGAAACCTTTGATCTCGGCTGGAACCTCAGTAGGCAAAAAACCATTAGCTAACACACACCCGAAGGCTAATCGAGCTAGTGCCTCGATAGCTATGTCACTGCGAACTAAAACAAGTTAAAATAGTGTTCATACAATACATGCATGCTCCAAAGCTGGCTTGAAGATTCCGAATATGAACGTTCCTCAGATATAAAACCAACGCTTGGGTTTTGTTCATTTTCGGAATCTGAAACAAAAGTCGACATGACAAAAGAAGCAAACCCAGCAAATGGCTTTTAAAGTCCAGAAACCCCCCTTGTGATGATCAGCACATAAGTAACTGCAAATTTATGCGAATTGGGTGGTTTAATGAATACTCTATTTACTTGAAACATGTGCAACTCATTCGGTAACAGTATCCATCATCCGTGAAGACATTGTCCTTGGGGTTATTGTAAGGCAGGGCATGAACAATGCTGAAGTTAAATAATTACCAGCATTTATTTACAAATACAGCCCCTCTCTTTTCTGCGCCCGTTTAAATCGGTCCCTTTTAGCAGCGATCGCTTTTACACATAAGGCCTCTTTGAAACCGGACTGGGTTGTTTTATTCCGCTTCCACATTTGGACAGAACCAAAAAACTAAAAGAACACCGACACACATTTATTTATTCTCAATATATATCGCAACTGGCTGTTGAGTTCAGCTCCTTGATTAGATAAATTGTATTGAATACAACGAGTGAGGGTTCCCTAAATGGCATGCCGTCACGGTAGTTACATCGGGAACCCAGATTCGATGCTAGCACATTAGCTGCTTATAATAGGGAAATGGTCCCCTGGGTGGGCTAAACTGCCGGGCGAGACAGCCGACTTTCTTCAGCCTTTTCAGCTTCTGCAGTTGGCCGCCGAAAGCGGGTATAGGGAGAGACGTACTTCGCTGGGTGGTAAAGACAGAGAGACGCGCATCCGGATAAGGTCCGCGCTGATCTCTATACCTCCCGACTACCGCACGGGGACAAAAGAAAATGAGGGTCTGACGGGCGGTGGGGGGTTTAGAGAGAACAAAGGGTAGGACGGGGGTGCACGGAGACGACAGCCCACAACCCAATGAATTAACACAGAACACGCCTCAGATTAACAACACAGTCCCTTTTCTTTAAAAAACGAGTGGTTTCTTTTTATTAAACTTTTGTATGAACTCTGTCAAAAAAGCAGACATTGCTACACCACCACAAAAAATACAGACAATGTGTCCGATGCAAAATTATTAGAACCCCGAAAATAGCAATGCGCGTTGATTTCAGAAAATAGTGCACCTTGAAATACGGGGAAACTACTTTTCAGAAATTGATCTTTAGGCAATTTTCTAGTACAGTCATTGCTGCACATTCAGTTACAAAACAATACTGACAATAGTCATTGGTTTGAAAAATATATTTGTGACCTAATGCTAACACAATACAAACTTCACTGCGGAAAACTGCAAATAAATTTTAAACTTGTTTCTCACAAAATTTTTTCACAGGACAAATGCAAGCTTTACATTAAACAGGTATAACACAGTTTGCTAGGTTGTTTTGGTCCAGACAGTCAACACATATGCTGTAGGCCTCATATATAGTAGCAGCGGAAATACGTTTTCCCTTCTTAATCCACCAGGTTTGCCATAGAAAGCCTTTTGACAATGCTTTCATATAGAATGTTCAGGTAGTTGCCATACATTTTGGCAGAATTACCAACCTGTCGATTTTGCTGGTATTTTAGAGCAATCACCATCCAAAGGAGACAATCATGAATCGTAATTACTTATACACGTCACAGAAATCAGTGCTAAAGCATAGTGATTCATAAATACACCTTCAAAGTATACATTCAAAATGAATTTGCATGAATTCTTTTCACTGCTTTGTGAAAATAGTCCAAAGTTTTGTAAATAGCATTGGCCAATTGATTTGTAAACGCACATATTTTCAAAGCAAAGTAACTTAAAGAAAAGAATATAAATATTTGGATTTTAAATTCTATATCTAATTATGCCAAACAAAAGCTGATCATCTCTCCTGTAAAATCACATGAGGGACTTCAGTACAAGAGCACACTCCCTCACATATACAAGTTTAATAAACCCTGTTGATGTGCCTGACAGCATTCAGAACTTCATAATATCATCTCAGATAATAAAATATAAAAAAGAGGGAAATGACACATAGGGACACCAGGGACAATAAGAAAATGGCAAAGTGATGAGTCCCTGATTTACAAGCTAACCCATGAACATAAATGAAGACGCAGACAGGCACGCAGACAGGCACGCAGACAGACGCTTCATGGCCTCCTTCCTGGGTCATGTTGGGCAGACAGCATTGCCCCCAATGCACTTCCGAAGGCTCAGAGGCTCCCAACACAATGTCAACACCTCAGGATCCCGGGCTCAGACTGGGGGGGTCTACATTTAGTGGTGCGTCACCACCGAAGCATGAAGGTGTGCGTAACATGGGACTTGCCTGTGCCTGGGGGCTGTATCAGTCTGCAACAGTGCACATGGGGCCTTGGGGAACAGAGCGTCGGTGTGGCCACAGGCCATGCATTACTGAAGGGCAGGCTCTTTGTCTGGAACCGTCTGCCCTGTAGGGGGCACTTCTCCACCCTTCCGGCAAGGGTCGCGCTCACTCGCCTCCCCCAGTGTGCCCAGCTGCATGTCAGCCAGGTCGTCGTCGATGGGGCCCGACGGGCCTGTGACCTCACAGCACATACACTTCTGCACAAACACAGAGTCACATTTTACTGAACTGCACATGGGACATAAGATACAACCTTTTGAAATGCTGGTCATTCACTTCCTGTTGCTGCCTGGATGCTGCACAGATCATGTGCCCCCACTATTATGTAGAAAAAAAATGAAAGACCCACCTTTACGTCGACAGCCTTGGGCAGACACCCTTTTAGAAGCCAAGGGTGCACCTCCATCAGCTCCTTCTTCTGGTCCTGGGAAAAGCGTGGCTGGCTCTTCTGCATCTGCCGCAGCCGCTCCCGATCCTCCTTCAGCACCTTCTGCATGTCCCTAGAAGCCAAAGCAGAGCGGCGCCCATAAACACCTGAAAATCTCATCGTTTTTTTCCCCCCCTCAATGTCACACAAGGGGGTCTTCAGTCTTCAGAGGCGCCTCAGGTAAATAAGCTTAAACCCCGCGGGCATTTTACAAGAAAAGGGTCATGCACTTGCGCAACACTGAAACCTAGTGGCCAAACACAGTGACTGCATGCAGCGGGGTCTGCATGAACTTTTGAAAGGGGGAGGCTGTCAGGGGCTTGTTATATTTTTGGGGGGGGCCACACCATATTGTGGTCCCGCTTAAAAAAAATGAAATAACACATATTATTTATTTGTGGTCCCGCTTAAAAAAAATGAAATAACATTTATTTGTGGTTCCTCTTAAAAAAAAATGAAACACACATATTATTTATTTAACGTTCGTTTAATGTGGAGGGGCGAGGGGGCAGCCATGTACACACACTCTCTGGGTTATGATATTTAGACTTTGCGATAGATAAATGATTTCTCTTGCAGTCCATTATTCAATAAATTACATGACATAATAAACACTTTATTATAAAATTGGCTTTGTGTTAATGATTTCGCCCAACTGTAGGCTAATGTAAATGTTCTAAGCATGTTTAAGGTGGGCAAAGCTAGGCTATGATGCTTCTTAGATTAGGTGAACCGTATTAAAATACATTTTCGACTTACGATAAGTTTATCGGAACATAACCCCACTGTAACCTGGGGAGAGGCCGTATTTACTAGTGTTGACCATAGTGTAGCCCCTTAGCTTATTGCATGCCCATAGAAAGTTGTCCATTATAGGATTTATGTGGCTTGGCTCCAGGACAGCAGTAAGCATTTGAGTAGGTGCTGGAGGGTAAGCATACCCCCGGGAAGCTCTAAGTAAGGGTGAAGGCACTCACCGCGTAGGGAGCTGGTAGGTCATCATGACCGATTCATCCGCATTGGCCATCAGCAGCCAGATGGGTTCCTGCAGCACGTACTTCATGAAGTGCTCCCCATCGCCCCCTGCTGGCTTGGCCCCGTTGTCGGCCTTGGCCTTGTGCTCGTGCTCAGACGAGTCGACACTGCCAAAGTACTTGCTGGTGTTGCTGGTCTGGCTGCTCCCTGGGGGAGTGAAAGGATGGGGGTGATGAGAATGGAGTGGGCAGGCGGGGGGGGCCCAGAGCCAGAAGAGAGGCAGGAGGTGGCGGTCAGGGACCTGTGCCAGAGGTGCCGTAGCCGTTGGACCCAGAGCCCAGCGAGCCAGAGGTGGCTGAGCCGGTGCCGGAGCGGGAGTCCTCCTGTAGCAGGATGTCCAGCATGTCGCTGGAGTAGGAGTGAGCGTCGCTGTGCTGACCCTCGTCCAGCGAGCCCATCTACCAGGGGGTGGGACCAAAATAGAAATAGAAAAACTACTTTGGTCCTAAAAAACGGCTGGCATGTAGGAGGCACCGATATCTCGGCTAAAACGTCAGGGTGCTCCGGGATCCGCTCACCTGCTGCAGCTCTTTGTTAGCCTGGCCGGCCCTGTCGCCGGCGCTGCTCCCCGGGGCGCTGCTCCCCGTCCGCGCTGCCCCGTCCTGCCTCTCCCCGCAGCGCGTCGTCTCCTCCAGCTGCAGCAGGTTCAGCTGCAGTGGCGAGCTGCAGCGCGACTCAAAGAGCGGCGGCGAGGTCGTGTCCCGCGGCGCCGACGAAGGGGAGGAGCAGCGGGAGGGAGCATCGCGGAGCTCAGGGCTGGGGGCCTTCGGGGGCTCCGGCGGCAGGCCGTAGGGGAACGACGGGGTGGGGAACATGGCTTGGGATGGGAAGGTCGTTTGGGGCACAAAGGGGGCGTGTGGGGGCAGGGGCTGCTGGGGAGGGAAGGGCTGCTGCATGGGGAACTGTGGCTGTGGCAGAAAGGCTGCCTGCGGTGAGAACGAGGCCTGCGGAGCCCCCCTCACCTGGGGGAAGACATAGTTGGGCATGACGAAGGCCATGACGGGCGTGACCAGTGGTGCGGTATAGGGTGGGGGCTGCATGGGGAAGCGCGGGTCCTGCCCAGCCTGGCTGTCCCCCATTCCTGGGACGGGGGCATCAACACCGGGGGCCATGGTCCCCGAACCTGGGTAGACAGGCAGCGGGTATGCGGGCACCACGGTGGGGTAGGCCACGGGGAAGGTGGACTGAGAGGTCTCCGAGGGGGACCAGGACGTCTGGTTGAGGCCCTGCAGTGGGGGGCGCGGCGCCTGCTTCCTGTGCGACACTGTGCTGTCCGAGGATTCCTGGGCCTTCAAGCGTGCCTTCTTCGTCTTCTTGTTGCGGCTGCCCCTCTTGGGGGCGGGGTCAGCTAGGCTCCCGCCATGCTTGGTCCCTCGCATGCCGGGGGTGGCTGCAGGAAGGGGTACAGTCAGCGAGGCTCAGCAGTATCCAAACCAAGTTGAAGATGCATTGAAAGGAATGTGTGTGCGTTGTCATAGAGACGGTTGTGTGTGGGTACCATCGGCGTTGGGTTGGCCCCGCTGCTGGGGCAGGGAGAGCGAGCAGCTGGCCTGCAGGCTCCGCACGCGGCGCTGCTCTCGGCAGCGGCTGAGGAACACCTGCTCCTCCTTCTGCGTGTGGGCTGCCAGCACCTGCTTGGTCAGGCCCAGCTTCTTGTAGGGCTCCCTCTCCTGGCTAGGTGCCGCCGTCAGGGTGGGGCCTTCCACCACGTCTTCGGTGATGTCTGCAGCAAAAAAATTAAATCCAGAATGTACGTTGGAGTAACAGCAAAAACACAGTGCCATCGTGCATCGGGAGAGGTTTGGAGGAAGCAGGTGGAGGCCTGCAGCCCTCATAAGCCGGGGGGATGGACCCTGGTCCCTTCAGAACCAACAGGTCCAGTGACACAATGGCCATAGACCAGAGAGGCAAACGCTGTTCCGTGATCTCTCCATATTCCAACACGCAGTTCACTGTAAGAGTGACCGCTTTCCCTGGACTGAACTCAAAAGGTTCTCTAATACACTCTTAGCCGTTTGCTATAATTGGCCCACCCCGTGTATTTTTATCTTCTGGACTGTAGCATGAATATTGGTTAAATGTCACACTCCATATCTATACGCCTCTGTGGTCCATTAACGCCCAGCTCTTGAGCTTTCCAAAATACGTTTACGACTTAAAATTTATGTTTCAAGTAAGACGAGGAACATTGAAAGTAACAAGTTGCCCCAGTTGACCAATATCCACCCTACAGCTGCTTTTAAATTATGTACATTCTGACCCGACTGCAGAGAGGAAACCCCCCCCGCCCCCCCCAAAGAGGCAGGCCGTGCGGTACCGTCCCGTACCGGATTCCGGCTGGGGCTTCTTGTCCCCCACGTGGACGATGGTGCTGCTGTAGCTGCACTGGCTGGTGATGGAGGCCACACTCTCCGGCTTGCTGGGCAGGGCCAGCGGGGTCAGGGAGGCCCCTATCACGCCTGCCGGCTTCTTAGGCTGCTTTATAGATGGCAGGCCGGCCGGGGCCTCTAGCAGTAAGGATTCTGTGTGTGGGCAGTGAGACAGACTGAGCTGTGAACCCGGGACTGGCGGTAACGGGACAGTGACCCCTCCTCTTTACTCTCAGGGGACACAGAGTCAGCAAGCGGCTTTCGCCGTAACAACATAAAAGGTCAATAAACATTCACCTCTAACCACAGAAACATAAGGAGCCGGGGACGCAGAAACGCCGAAACGTCCTGAAGCTCACACGCTTTCATACCTCCAGGCACTTCAGGGGTAGCGCCGTCGGCCACCTTCTGCTTGTCCTCGTCAGAGTTGGAGGATGTTGTATTTGATGACGAGTGACATTTCCTCTTCACTGTGATGGGGACGTTGCAGCTCTCCAGGTACCTGTACCAGCCATCACATGGTACACCTTGTTATCACAACTGAACACTAGGTGGCGCTCTTCTACAAACATTATCCCAAGATTGAGAGCTCTGATATTTTAATCCCAGCTCTCCTCTGAAATCATCTCACTTCATAATTCAAGAGTGAGATACACCCACACTGCAAACGAAACCACGACATCCACAATAGGTAACCATCAAGGAAAGACTACAAAAACATTTCAAAAGGTAAATTATACTCCTGACTGGACCACGTAAAGACAGACCCATTCGTGGTCTGGGCGCCCCTGACCTGATGACGCTGTCCAGGCAGCTGATCTGCTGGTAGGAGTAGACTGTCTGGTCTTTACAGGAAAACTCCTCCTGAGCACCAGCTTGGTGCTCCTTAGTGCCGGGAGATGGAGTGGGCTCTTTGGCACGCACCACGGGGAACCCTGCTGGAAACAAATGTATTATCAGTCCACACACACACACACAGTCCAACACCTCGCCAAGCTGATGAGGACCAAGACTCATTAGGCACTTTCCTTCTAGTAACAGTCTTTTTAATAAATCATTTATTAGCAAACACAGTGCCAGACACTTAATGAGCTATGAGAGGTTGAAGAGGAGGAGCTTACTGTTCTTCCGGGACCCCGCCTTGGTCGAGGAGGCTGTGGAGGGCTGCTGTTGCTCCTGGCTCTTCAAGAGGTGGACACCCTTACAGATCTCCTGGAAGGTCCTCTGCAGGGCCACAGGAGCCAGTATATGAAGACAGGAAGGCAGATCATCAGTGAACAAAAGGGAAGGATACACAAAACTCTGCCAGCAGTTACAAACCGCCCACCAGCAGGTGGCGCCATCATGGCTGGTGGCTATGTGACTCACCGGCTTGGCCTTGCAGGCCTCGTCGGGTGCGTGGCTGCTGCTGTTGCTGTCACTGGATGAGGCCACGGTGACCAGCTGTTCATGGGAACCGTTGCTGCCCAGACTGCCGTAGCCGCTGGAGCCGATGCTGTGGACGGGCTGGAGGGGGACAGCGGACCGGAGGTTGCTGAGGAGTGACCTCACATACGCGCACTCTCACTCAGACACACAGTGAGCACGCACGCATCCGATCAGCCACATGCTCAGAGAAATGTCCCCTGTAGCCTCGGACAAATGGTTTACCTGCAGATAAAAGGCTAAAACACTTTTTTTTTTTGCTAATTAGACTGACATATGCGAGACAGACCTGCAGCAGCAGGCGATGGATCTGCTCAGTGATTTCCTGGATGTCCGAGTCCATGATCTTCCCCTCGGTGAAGTCGGGAGCGGCGAACACGTCCTCGTTCACGGGGCCCCTGGGAAGCACAGAGCCATCACTTGTCTGCTCACACCACCTCCATCAGGCCAACCAGGAGAAACTCCTGGAAGCCACATCTTACTCCTCCTGGGTAACTTGCATATTACTCCTCGCTTAACAAAGCTACTCCTCATTACTCATACACAGACCTTAGCAAGCAAGCAAGTTTATTTATATAGCACATTATCATACACGAGGTCATTCAATGTGCATAACAAAGCAAGCCAAAGCAGAAAGTATAATACGATAAAAAAGAATAAATAAATAAATTATGAGGTTACTGGCTACTCACACACTGGCCTGGCAAGGATATGCCTTTCTACTCATATGGGGACACGAGGTCACTCCTTACTACTAACAGAGAGACTTTACGAGGCACCTCTTTGTTACTCACACGCAGACCTGGCAAGGCGACGCCTCCAACTAACAGGGGGACTGTACATGGCTTCTGTTCACTACTCACTCAAGGACTTTTAGCTATTCACATGGGTACTTTACATGAGTATGACGTTACTCCACGTTACTTGCCCCCTACTCACATGCGGACTTTATGCCGGCCGATGACGAAGGACACCTTGCGGCTCCAGGGATTCACAAAGCTGGACCAGCTAGTGTCAAGGGTGACGTATTCACCATTGCGGGCGCAGAAGCGGATGGAGGAATGGTCGAAGGGCTGCCCCATATACTGCAGGACTGCAAGGGAGGGAGGGGGCATGAGGCAGGTTGGGGGGGGGGGGGGGGGCAAC
>JABFEB020000036.1:17867354-17889324 GCA_019775895.2 Stomatorhinus ivindoensis | reverse complement strand
AGACTAGGGCCACTAACGAGTCCTGTTTCCTGGTTCTAGGTGTGACTAGACTAGGGCCACTAACGAGTCCTGTTTCCCGGTTCAAGGTGTGAATATCAAAATGAATGCAGATGCACGAGTGCAGACTGTTTTGATGACATTTCGCCAGCCCTTGACTCAATGCCAATGGGTTTCAGACAGACTTGTCCCCCCCCCCCACAGCAGAGTGAAATCACAGCTTGGGAGGGGCCGTGTGGTGCAGAGCATCAGACCCTCCTCTGAGCTTCAAAGGCCGTCTGCGTCTCTGCCCTCTCACTGTGGCCTGTCTAGACCCCCCTGCAGTCCCACTAAACCCACCTGCCCCTCGCTTTAAACAAAAAAACAAGCTTGTAGTCTGCGAAAGGTCAGAGTGCTGCATGAGAGGAGGCAGACAGACAGAAAAACACAAGCTCTGTAAAAGCCCCCGTGGAAGGGAGGGGCAATCCTGGGGTGGGCCTGCAAGGTCAGCGGAAATTAGCATAAGGTATTGCACCTGCGCTTACCCCAACCCATTGGTATGTGACGCCCAGGATTCCTAAACTAATTATAAAACTGTAAACATACAAAGCCAACAGAGATGCTCGCGGTATGAGGAAACCAGCCACACTCACCCAATCACGCAGAGTCCCAGAGGAAAACATGCCTGCTGACAGGTGGCCTATTAGACAGATGATTTCAGAACCATGTCTACATGATAGCTCCACACCCCCCGCCCCCCAGCGTCGTGAAGCATATAGAGCGAGAAAAAAAAAAAAAGAAAACATGCCAGACGGGGTGATTCATCACAAACTGGCAAAAGCTGGATGCCACGTGTCTGTGTGAGAGTCAAAACAGCTCAGACAGTCCAGCTAATCAAGCAGAGCCGACCAGAGCAGCAAGCAGGGCTGCTGCCTGGAAACGCTGCACCAATAAAGGCTGCCAGTGCAATCCAATCCGATCCCACGCTATTTCTGTTCATAACACAGCCTCCCTAACATCGTGCCTTGGTGCCTTCTTCTTGCCAGGTTCTGCAGAGAAGCAAACAAATGGCATGCTGTGCAAGTAGGACAAAGCCACAGAACAGAGATGACAGGAAGGGAAGGTGGGGCACGCAAACCTAAGACTACAAATTCACAACGCCGTGGTTAATGTATCAGTATTGGCCGGCACTGGTTAAAAAAAAAATATCAAGGCATCAGCATCAATCCTGTGTTGATCGCAGTCGAGATTCGTTCAGCATTCGAAGTTAGCAGAGTAGTTGTTTTTCCCTGTCTGCTGTCACGCTGATACTCCTAACACCCGTGTCACCAGTGTCACCGTTCACCAGCAGGTGTTACACAGATTTTTGTTTATCTGTGTGTTTTCAGCATAGTAAAAGGCTTTATTCAGACCTTCAGAAAATATTAGCTATCAGTATCTGTATTATTAGGCAAAAATACATGAGTTTCTGGTATCACTCTTTTCACATTTATGAACCGAAAATGCTTTTGGTTTGGGTTGTGTAATGGCAAGCACGGCATACCGGTGTATTTCCTTTGGGAAAACTACATCTTGTTGATTTCAAAATATTGCAATAGTATTGCTTTTAAAAATACCGAATACCAGGGTGTAATGTCAGGACGGCAGCAAAAATTTGACATCATCTACCACCATGAAATACTTTGGTTATGCATGACCCTAGCCAGCATCTTTGAAAATAATTAATAAATAACTAGTTTGGAAATTGCCTGACCCTAAATCCAAAGGCCATTCCTTATATACCAATGTGCAAGACAATTTTGTAAGAACTGTGGTTTAAGTGGATATTATGCATTGTTGAACGCACGGCTGCGGAGGGAAAGTATATACAGTTATCCCTCGCCACTTCATGCCTCGACGTTCGTGGCTTCACTCTATTGCGGTTTTTTGTATATTCATTAAAAAGTTGATTGAGACACTGAAAATGATACATCGAAAACATCTTTGCTCTTCGTAATTAAATGTACAATAATAATAATATGATATTCTAATTCTCTTATTTTGTCTAATATATTGGATAATATGACTATAATTGTCATGACCTGCCTGTACAATCCTCTCCTGTGCCACATCCCCTTATTAACCACGTGTGCAGCCCCAGGTGTGACTAGCTGTTTTCTGTCAGTTTGCTTCATCCGGTGTATTTAAACCCTTCGATTCCGATTCCTCATCTCCCCGTTCCTGCTTCCGTGTCCAGCAATCATAACAATAATGGTGACTAAAAGGTGTTATTGCATGCCTAGAGGGCTCTAATAATGTTAAAATTGTATTTAGAAGGTCGTAAGCGCCTCCAGAGGTGCATGAAGCACCGCTATGGATAAAAATTATTTACCGTTTACTGGTTATTAAACCTGAGCGGCGCGTCATTCAATTTAGGCAGATTAAACAGAAGAGTAAAATATTACAGATGTCAGTGGCAAACTGACATCCAAGATTCAGAATGTGGTTGTTTAACCTCATATCCTTCAACACCCTGTTTCTATGTTAACAAAATATGGGAATAACATAACTGCTTCAAATATCCTTTACTGTTAAAGTTGATCTCCTTAGAGAGAAATGATGCAGCCTTTTGGTAATTTTTACTACATCATAATCGGAACCAAGAATAGATACTGGATTCAAAGAGTAGAATCAGAATCAGATTTGAAAATGATGAAGTCTAAATGATACCCAACCCTACTAGTGTGTTTGTGTGAGAGAGACAGAGTGATTAGAGCGGAGAGGTAATGCTAGTCTGTCGTCATCATAACATTGTGGGTTGGGAATGATTCTGCACAGGACGTCATTTCCCTGGATCCTGCCCATAAGTAGCCACGCTTGTTCCTTTGGTGACAATGAAACGAACTTTGGTGTTTATGATTTAAAAAACCATCACATTGTTATTTCTGTAAATCGTATATTTATTACCAAAGCATTTCTCAGTCATACAGTTAAGATGGAAAAAAATATGAATATGTAGTGCTGCATGTTGATGGAAGTGGTGAGTCTAGATTTTATTTGGTGGTTCAAAAATTTTCAGTAAAAAGCACCAGAGCTACCAGTGGAAAAAGTTACTCTGCAACCTGAGTAATGTTCAAAGCAGTTTAACAAAAAAACCACAACAATACGCACAAATCAACAGGCCACCGACCAGACATGCTTCAAATAATCCTAGCGACGTTACCCCTTAGTACGAGTGAGTAGAGAGACATACGGCAGTGACTGCCGTGACTCTGGGTGTCTTTGGGCTACTCACTCCAGGTTTATGAGAACGTGCTAATAGACAGGAGGGGCTGGAGTTAGGGTTAGAGGAGGATATACCCATGGGCAGACCATACACCCCTGATCTGCTGATACAAGCTGATCTGTGTTTTCATTTCAGCCAGACCATAGATATCTCATGCCCATGTGCAGCCTGCCTGTAAGAGAGGTGGGGTTGGGGGCAGCGGTATCAATACTTGGCAGTCAGGTGACACAGTTCCCAGTAGTTGTGTAACAGCTGAGGTACTTTCCCTTTGCCCTAGTTAACTTGCCCAGACCTGACACCACCCACCCCATCATCCCTCTCTTTGTTTGTTTTCTATTTTCTCCATTTCGCTTTTATCCTTCACACCATGCAGATGTGTGCATTGAGTGATGGTAAACACTGCTGTTTCCTGCCACCCCCATGTCACATGAGTTTGTTCAGCAGGCGCCCCCCAGCCCAGATCTTACAATTATTAAGCATCTTTCAAAAACACTAACAGCCTGAGGTTAGATCATCACTGAAAGCCAGCATACGAACCGGAGTCTTCATCTGAGGAGTCACACAGCATGCAGATTCTTAGGAACCCAAACCCCCGAGTGCCCATCTGCCAGAGGACCATTTTCCGGACGATTTTCAGCCCTGATGCTTCTGGCATCCTACATTCAACTTTGCCTACAGGACTTTCCAAAAGCAACAATAAGTCAGTATACTTCCCAATGGAACATTCTGGCAATGTACTTAGGAAAAAATACAGGGAAATACCAACATACTACATGGTTATCTCCGCTTCTGAGAATGAGACAGCCATAAGTGACACCGCAGGCCTGGAATCTGACCTGCATGATAATACCAGCTGTTTCGTTAAGCAACAATGTTGAGCGACACCTAAAACAAAATGGCTACCACATCCCTGAATGGATTCTATTTTGTCAATGAGGCAAGATGGTGATCACCTGATCAGGCTGCAGAGAGCACCGTTCTGGGGAGGACACAACAATTCAGCCCCTACCTCAGATAGTACTTATGACCAGAGTGCCACTCAAATGCCAAACGCAACCAACCCGACCAGTGAAATATTATCGGCGGAATTACAATCCTAACTCAGCTAATTATGCCACTCATTTCCCAGAAGGTCCGTGCTGTGCAGAGAGACCAGGGTTTGAAAATAAGAGCAGAGGAAGCAATCACTCTAAGGGAAGCTGCGGTTTGGGAGCTGCGGTCATCGGCGCGGCAAACACACACCGGGCAGATGCCCGCTTAACCCATAACTCCACGGAAGCAGAAAGCCATTAAGACCATTTACAGAGATAAGAAGAAAGCATTTAAATAAGGGAAGAACATCTCATCGTAAAAATTAATCTGCTTCTAAACACTCCTGCATAACAGATAAATATACTACAGTTTTGATACCAATAAGAGACCAGCAAAACAAAATGCCATCAACACTCTTGGCAGTCGGGTTTTATACCAGTGAAATATGCTTAGTACTGTGCGAAGATATTAATGATCAATACTATTCAAATTACTGTTCGACTAAACACTTATTTGCACATTATTAAGCAGACGAGTTTTATTTTAGATAACGTTAAAAACACGCAAATCAACCCCAAAGCTTTGCCCTTACATGTACAAGAACTCAATTAGACCATGCTCTCTATAGGTAATAAGCAAGCATTCCAAAATAAATAATGTAAACACCAAGACAAGGTCCTGTAGGAGTACACTGTTTACTACAGCAAGAAGTTTTCAAGGCACCCCGCGTATATGACATTAAAGGTATATAAATAACCCAATATTGCTTGCACCATCAAAATTTAATTATTACACCCGAGTCATATTCCTGGATGCTGATTGGCTGACACGCGTTCCAATCCGCGCTTCCTTCCCATATAAAGAGGCTGGCAAGGCGCCGCCTAATAAACGGTGTTAAAGAGCAGCTGCAAACTGCGGAGTCTCCAGTAAACAGATCAAATTAGGAAGAAGTGTATCATGTATCGTAAATTGCTATCTCCAAATATAAAACACTTTGGTGTTTATGCACAAAGGGTTAAAATCACACCATTATGATTAACCATATATAACAACTGTTGTACTACTGTGTGCGAGCTTTAAATCCGAAATTTCATCATTGGTGAGATAAGAACAAAATCATCTGTAGTATTAACTACAAGAAGAGCCAAAATCAACAAACACTGAGGAGGAGGAAATTAATCTTTTGAGAGGTTCTCATCCAGCCTGATGAAAGCGTTCGCCTGAAATGACACCGGTGCGCTCCTTGGCGGCAGGGCCAGCTCTAAGCATGGTATTTAGAGCAGGCAGTGCAGCTGTAGGTCACGGGCAAATTCTGTAGCCCACTTGTCCTCACTTAGCTCCGACAACATGCATGTTCTGCAGTAGAGGAGCGACCAGACACGACCACATGGTTCTGCCATGGGATCTGAAAAGGACAACCCCCCCCTTAAGATTATTAAACTAATAACAACGTGCATAAATAACGCGAGGAGTAAAAATCACATTACAGTCCCAGTGATTCATTTATATTTACAAGACAAGTCACAAGTCCACACATCCGATAGTACATTATCAATGAAACTCCAAGTCAATTACCGTAATTCTCAGTTCAACCTACAGATTCATACACATATGTTTTCTGCCTATTAATTCCACAACTGTTGATTGTTTATAGAAGGCATGGGATTGTTTATAGAAGGCACAGCGCCGACGTGACAATAAAGCAGTAGAGCTACAAATATCTGGGTCGCCCCCGCTCGTGGTTTACCAACTTTGCACAAATTTAACATAACCGCACCTGACATTTAGTGGATAAGCCACGGAGAAATAGGTGAGCATTGATCATTACGCTTCACTCGTCTATGCAGCTTTTACCAACCACAGCCACTTGCGCTTAACAGGTAGACATCCGCCAAAATCCGGACCGAAAAGTGTGATTGCTCCATGCCTACGAATGCTGCATAGTACGCACTTACCGATCATGTGTAGCTGATGCCCAGGAAGTTAGTTTTAAAACAGCGCATGTTCGTCGTTTACCTCCAATACAATGGAACTTTGCAGTAGGATTCTTTTACTTCGCAGTTTTAAGGAATGACGTTATGCTTCCTTTTAAACTAACCGAGGATGCAGCTCCAAAACCAGCCAGATCATATGCATACGTTTCAAGGCGGGTGGACAGCAAACCTAATGTAAACTGTCATAAAGCTGTTTAACTACAATTTTCATATATTCACAGAACAGAAACATACAAGCTGGTCGGTAACTACATTCCTGGCAACACAATGCCTCGGTTATGTAAACCCGAGTATTACTCTCTTTTGTCCATAAACTGTTAGGCGCGTAACACAATAAAAACCACAACACAATCTTGCTTTTGGCATGATTTTGATTATCGGATAGTGGTTAAAAATGCATTTAACAAACTAGTAACGTTTTTTGAGATGGACTGCAGAGCATGCGCAGTGCGTTTCAGGTTATGCAACCTCTTTTTCTGGGCATTGTTTACAATTACAAGTAAAAGTAACGTAAACACTAACCTGTACAGTCCGAAAGTGTGTCGGGTAGTTTGTTGTTGTTGCGGTGATTTCCGTAACGTTTTTCTTCGGGATAAGGGAAAAGCAGCTGTAGTGTCCCGCGAAACGGCTTGCGGAAGGCAGACAGTCTGACACAGTGCTCCAGGTTCAGCGTGAGGCTCCCTCGCTGCTGTCCTACTCCCGAATCCTCGAGCGCAGAACGTGACCTCAATTCAGGCTCCTCCCTCAACCTTCTGCTCATTGGCCGCCCGGTCGGGTTTCCATGGAAGACGTTTACCAGGTGACGTTACCCCAGCGCCGATTTGTCGATTCTGCCGCCAGTCTCTTTATGTAATGATGTCATACACCTCACGTGTAAGTTCGTGTTGAGGGTAGCGGAATCCCTAGTATGTAGAGTAGCGCATGGCGCAGTGACTGAGTTCAGCATTAATAGGGAGCGGAGGTGGTGGTTGACCCGGGTGTTGCTCCTATAAATTACAACTAAATTACATGGGACGGGAGCCCAATCAAAGAAAATGGATCTGCATTCTTATATTACAAGTATTACACGACCGAATGTGAAACATTTCACTAAGCAGGCTATGCATCAGGTCTATAATATAGCGGTAACTCCTATTCGTTTAATATTTAAACTATAGAAACCTGGTTTTATTTGTATTATGTCCAAATGTAGGACATCTCAGGAGTAACTTATCAATTCAATCTGTGTGTAAAATAATGGGATAAGATGCTGGTCATATACCGGCAATTAACGGTGAGATGGGACCGGTGGAGATTAAAATACAACTGACAATTTATATTACAGAAATAAACACTAAATGCTGTTTGACATACAGACAAAAATAGCTGAAAGGAACCAGGATGGCCGAGCGGTTAAGGCGTTGGACTTAAGATCCAATGGACATGTGTCTGCGTGGGTTCGAACCCCACTCCTGGTAATCATACTTACTTTAAGGGGCAGTGCAGGCTTAATGGTTATGAAAGCACACTTGTAATTGAAAGATTGCTGGTTTGAATCCCTGACCAGCAAAATACCACTGAGGTACTATGAGCAAGGTACCACCCCCAGGCGCTGAATTAGCTGCCCCCTGCATGTCACGAAAGTCATATATGGGTTAGATGCAGAGGACACATTTTGTGGTTGAGTGCTGTTGTGTGTTAACCTAATTCTAAATTATACGCAGCCATGATGCTACAGCGGCGCCCGTTCCTGAAAGAAATGACGCTTCATAAGTGGGACTACCTACCTGCCAGTGGGACTACCTGAGCTTGTGTCCTGCGCTGCCTGCTGACTCCAACCCTCCGGTGACCTTGACGAGAATAAGCGATTAGGAGACACCTACGTGCTGGATGAAGGAACATACTAATAAGGAACAAATTGAACAAGATCAGAACAAGGAAGTATAATAAGAAGCAAAACAGACTCCAAGAGTACTGGTTCGGCTCCCATGGTGTCCTTGAGTAAGGAAGGTACCTCTATTCTCCATTGCTCTGGTAGGATGCCTTTTGGTGTGCTGAACTGTGCAATTACTGCACCTACTCTGTGCTTGTTCTGTGTTGTGTTGTATACACAGAATACTGTGTGTATTGTGTATGTGTTGCACACGCTGTTGTGCAGTCGTTCTATGTACAGTTTGTATTTAGTGTAATTCCACTGCAAATGAGGAACCCAAGACTTTCACTCACTAGTTCACTTGTTCCAGTGATGTTACAGAAAAGTGATTTGGTTCGTCTTGAAAAAGCACCAATCCTGTTATAGTTTACCTAATTCTTTCATCCCATATGATTTTCACCTATTTATGCAGCTGGATACACTTTGCACCCCAGGGGTACAGCAGAGCAACTCTTGCTGGAACTTGGGCCATCTAACACAGTGTTAAGCTCAAGGCCATGCTGTTCCCAACACCCATTAGTGGATGCGAGTCAATGCAGATCAGTTAGAGAATTTTGGCCATATCACACAGATAGTATTAGTAGAATAAAATTGGAAAATCCGGCACATATTAAACTTTAAGTGGAAATGAATTCAGCTTTATTGCTGAATTTCCGTAAGCAATGACCATAACTTTAAATATGTCTTTCAATGGAGTAAAGCTTCAAAATGCATGCAATGGAATAGAATCGGGATCCTACTGCTGAAAAACCATACAGACCATGTTAAACTAAAACGTGTACGACACTGTAGCCTTGGTTCCGGTGCCCACCCATCCCCTTACCCTGCTCCGCTTCGCAGTTGGCTAAACCCCGTCTGATGAAACGATGACGTAATGCGTGACCTTTATTTGGAATGAATCAGAAGCAAAGTGGACAATTTCAAGATCATCCACCGTGTGGGGAGATCGTGTTTTTCTGTCCGTTTCCACTCTGGAGCAGAAGTGCAGTAGCAATGCAGCACACCATGCACAGAGCAATTTAAAACACCACCCACACTGAGTCACGAATGAAAGGTGGTGCTCAAGATTTGTTTAAGGTAAGCATGTTCTTAAGTGGGGGGGGGGGGTTCTGGCCTTGAAAAGTGGCGTGTTTTACACTAGTCCTGTGCAATCGGGAGATTTTGGTTTTAATTGAATCTTTTTCCATTTTCCTGTTGTTATCTCTCATGATTTACTGTGCAAGTTTTTTCTTCTCAGTGTCTCATTTCCATTCTGTTGTTGGTTCAACGAGTGCAACAAGGCTCACAACAACATCTCTAGCGCAAAACACCAGTTTCCATCACATATTCAACAATTACGAATACAGTGAAACCATTTTCCTTGGATGTAAACAATGATATAGAGTTTTCATAAATTGAGTTTGTCACTCAAAGGCCTTAGCAAAATCCGCAGTGCTGATTAAGAGTAAAGATGCATTACCTCTCTAAAGGTGGCCTTTATAATTTTGCATTATGTACTACAAAACATAAGTAGAGAATTCCATGAACATGGAAACAAATGTTATGCAGTCCAAAAAATACCGAATATTGATGATTTCCAAGAAACCAAATAAAGCGGGCCGATCAATGGGCGCGCCGTTTAAAACAGACTGTGCCAGACATGACCCCTTCAAAGAGCAAATATTTTTCACCAGGTTCAACAACTGGCGTTTTGTCTCCCTCTGCTGGTTTTCTGCGACACTACAAACAGAAATCAAGCGGGGAAAAACAGACGCAAATTTCGATGATAAAATAAGCTAATTAAGGCAGATTAACATAAAAGCAAAACTGTTAAGTCATTATTGTACAGAGGAATGCCAACACCTTCCAAAATGTACTGCTCTGTGTTCCAAACAAGTAAACAATACTGGTGATCCCCACCCACATGCGCTAAAGCTGCGTTCTCGATTACCGGTTAGGGAATTTAGGTGCAAACGGCGTCGTGATTCATCCGTGGTCACTTATCCTTAAATACCCACCTGACATTTGGTGCAAATAATATCAACACTCCATTTCTAATTTAAATCACCACTTTACGCCGTAATAAAATATACTTCAATGCACAATGATGTCACACATGCCTGAATCAACGATTTAAAAATGTCACTCCCAAAATAACCCCAGTGTAACAGCACCGTGAAAGTGCGTTTTGACCACAGAGCGGTTTAATCACATAGGTCGTAGTTACCACCTACGTGACAGCTTAATTATATATGCACCAAATGCATTTTTATACACATTATGCTCCAAACTTATAGAAAAGTGTTTAAAAAGAACCAATTTAAAGATGTTTATAAGCTTCCTGTATCTGTGATTTCAGATTCCCATGTGAGACTATTCCCAGCATTGCTGTGTCTCACAGTGTCTATTCCACGATGATTAGTGATCTTTTCCTGTCCATTTGTGTTGGAGGCTAAGTGGATTTCGGTAACAGTTTACTAAATCCCCCCCCCATTAAGAAAACTGATCCACCTACCAGTTACAATCACAGATTTTGAAAACCATTTTAAATAACCAATGGTCACAAACCTGTGTGTAATTCAGTTAGGGATAACCCATCAGTTACATTGAATAATCTAAAGTGTAGATTATGCCAATGTCACACATAGGAAATAGCTACCGCCCAAACTCATACGTACATCCATCTATCCATGCATCCTCACTACCCACTTCATGCAAGACAGGGTCGCAGGGATCCAAGGCCTACCCTAGAAGGTACGACTGCAAGGCGGGGAATAACCCAGTATGGGGCGCCAACCCAACACACACACAAACACCATTCACAACTATGGGCAATTAATTTTGATCTGGGGGGGGGGCAGAGAACCCAGAGGAAACCCCAGGCAGACATGAGGAGAGCACGCCGACTCCAGATACTTCAAGCCATGTAACAGCGCTAAGCACTGCACCAATGCCCCCCCCCCTCCCAACAAAACAAGCCCATTATAAATGGAAAACGAAAAATCCGTATTAGACGTAAAATAGCTTTAATTCCTATAATTTTATGTCCATTGGGGGGGGGGGGGGGGAAGAAACGTCTACAGAACAAAACCTGTACATTCAGAAATATTCAGTGTCTAAAAGAATTCAAGGCTACTGGTGCAGCATCGCCAAATAAAAACTCATTAAAAACACATTACAGGGAGACTCGCAATCTGCAGGTTCATATGTGTTTATGGATATTGCACAAAGTCAGACGCAGATGTTGGGAGAGCACCTTAGAAACGTAGCTTTGAAACATAACATTCAAAGTAAAAGACTCAATGCTCCCTGTCAGGCAGTTAAAAAGAACGAACTCTGACTACATCTGCAGATATATATATTTATATAAAAAAACTCACTCACTTTTCTGCATATTAAGACACACATTACCCTTTGAGAGAGAAAAAAAACAAGGGAATGACAAAGTGTGAACGTTGGTCCCAGGTCAGAGTTCTTGTGCCATTTTCAGTTACATCACATGCCTAAGCGTGGCTCTGGGAGTTGAGTGTTTCCTGATGGTGGCGACAGGCTCATGGTGTTGGAGGAGGCCTCACACCAATAGCCTCAGGCCACGCCCATCAGTACACACCCCCGCAACACAGTCTTCTGCTCCCCACCGTCCTCAGGCACTGGGAGGGGGACAAGGGGCTTCACAGCGGCAGATCTGCCCTGCAGCTCAAATTTTCAACATTTCTCGTCAGTCTTCAAAAGATGGAAATGCTTTCGTTCAAAGCCTTCATTTATAACACAAAAAAGTTAAATAAAACCAATAAAAATCAGACTCCTCTGGCTTATTCTTAGAGTCAGAATCCCAGTGTCTCTGTGGTTTAATTTTCCAGTGTTTAGTGGTTCGATTGGTGCTGTCAATCTGAGCCCGGACCCCAGCTCTGGACTGTCCCATCATTGAGGCACATGCAGCATTAATACTCACACACACGCACACACACACACACACACACACACACACACGCAACTTCAGCATAACCCAAGGCCCCCTTTTCCTAGTCATCCAGCAGGAGGCACCACTAGAAACAGAGAGAACACACGCATGTATATTTTGGCATCGTTTGATGCAGGCAATGGCAGCTTTCTCCTCTCAATCTGCATGACATCCATCAGTGCTGTGGTGGATGGAGGGAGGACGGCTGGTTGAAGGAGGGACTATCCCATTCCCCCCCATCCCAGGTCAGGGTGTGAATGAGTCCGTGCAGGTGCAACTCTTCTGGGCGACCACAGTGCCCTCCAGTGTACAGACTCCCCCTCCAGTTCCTCACTCCAGCTCAAGATCAAACAAAACCTGACATCCGCAGAGGCGTATGGATACAGTGTAGCTCACCTCCTGGTGCCGGTGGGGGGCTTGCACTCAGCCCCACCCACTGCAGGCATGCCTTTCAAACATGACATGAGTACTAGCAGCCCCCCCCCTCCCCCACCGTGCAAAATCAGCAACTTGTTCAATATTGATTACTCACTATATACAGATATGTCACAGCAAAAAGAAAAAAAAAAACATATTGGTTGTGTTGCTTCGTCGGGAAGCAGAGTAGCTTAGGACATCAAAATAGGGACAACCCCTCTGGCCGGTGTGTGGGCCGCCGCTCTCCAGGTCCCTTCCTCCACACTCACTAGGACCACGTATGTGCCACATTGTGGGCCATCCAGTTGACCTTGGTCGTCCAGCTCTCCCTCAGAGCCTCGTCGAACTTCTGTCGGAACTGTTTGAGGGCCTCGTCGTCAGTCTTCCCCAGCGCCAGCGAGTCCTGTGGGTGGAGTGGCTGCTTAGACCAGGGCCCGCCACTCGAGGACTAGCTATCAGCCGGCTTAGACCCAGCCTTCCCTTCTGTAGCTCCACGGCAGTGCCCCTCCCGCCCTCTGGCATCCCATACGCCTCGCCTTTACCCAAGGTGCCCTTTACCTTCAAGTACTGGATGTCTTTCACCGAGGTCAGCTCAGGTAAGCCGGCCGTCAGCATCAGCGCAAACAGGGTGATGAAGAGGTTCCCATTCTTGCGTAAGATCAGGTAGGCTTCCTCGCAATACTGACGGAAACTGGAAACGTGAGGTTAGCATGTTAGTGGGCGGCGTAATGTCAACACGTCACCATTAGGGGGCGCCGTGAGAGGCTCAAACTCCAGCCTGGTCGTGGACACACACACACACACACAATGATCAACACCCACCTGCCAAACTTCTCTGTGTTGCCTGTCTTGCCCTGCTGGATGACATGGATGAAGTCGTGCGTGAGGATGAACGGAACACGCTCCCTCTTAATCCCAAACTTTGACTTGAAGTTCCCAAGGATGTGTCCAAAATCGATGTGAAAGAGCTGGAAGGACACGGAACAGAGGCTGAAATCGGAAGCAGCGCCGAGCTCCCGTGCAGCTCCTACCCAAACCGCCTCCGGCTGGCACTGCCTGTAATGGGCGGGGCTTACCTGACCTGTGCTGCGCACCATGATGTTGTCGCTGTGCCGGTCACCGATGCCCAGCACGTACGTGGCCACGCAGTAGCCAGCACAGGACAACGTGAACTCCTCTATGGCACGATCAAGGGCATCCCTAGACCGGGGGAGGAGAGCAGAGAAACCACGGTAAGACTGCAGCCCCCATAATGCAACAGGATGGCTGGTTGGACCAGAGATCTTATGCTGCGTTTCAAGTTTCTTGTCAGAAATTTCAACTGGATCGCTTCCTGAAGTCAGAATTCCTACTCGGAAAGTCAAAGGAATTGCTGCAACCCAACCTCAGCATTCAAGGGGGCTCAATTTCCGTTGCCCCCGGATTTACCCAGAATTCTTCTCCTTAAGCCAGTTGAGCAGGGCGTCCTTGTTGAAGGCCGCCGCGGCCGCCACGTTGCTGTTAGTCAGCTGGATGTTCGCGATCGTCTCTGCGGCCGACACTACCTCGATCAGCCCGGAGCGGTCCCCTGTCGCTAGGCAACCGTAAGGCACGATTCTGCGGAGAGACACCAAAGAGATCCACAAAGAATGGTCATAGAGATGTTTTTTCTGAGGGATCTCTGATAATCCTCACTCCGCACATCAGGGAAAGCAGTACATTTACGAAGGAGTGCAAGCACTACAGGGGAGCCAGATTCTCTGAGTGGTAATACCCTTCCTTCACCACTAAATGAGAGTGCACATTTTTCATCTGCATTTCACATGCTGGTTTTCTGTGCCCCGTTAATGAATTCCACATCATTTAATGGCAAAAATAAGCAGGGTGGACATCAGACTGAAAATGTGCGAGACACGTGAACATGTGCTGGACATGTGGGGGCGGCTTGTGCTCTGGGTTCATGCTGGAAAGCAGCCCGCCACATAATATATAACAGCACAGCAGATAACCAACAGACACCATTAGTGTGCTATCAAAAACTTCCGCCCCCCCTGGCTTCCTCAAGACTGAGGTCCAGCGGGCTGAGGCCAGAGCCCTGTTCCCGGGAAAGCTGTTGGGATTTCTGTTGTCAAAACAAGCCCATCTCCTGTACTCCACTCCAGATGTGAGGGAGGACTACAAAAGCAGCCGTCTGTTCCCAAACAATCGAGGCCTCTTGGGGGCACGCCTCACTTCCTCTGATGTGGCCTGCTGGCTGGAGGTGCCATGCCTCTGTGACCGGGGGAGGATGAAGCCAGAGAGGAAGGGAGCAACGCTGCTCCTCATTTGAGGATGGGGGGGGGGCACGACTCCAGACACAGCACCTGCGGCCTTGTCACAGCTCATTGGGCCTGGCAGTGCTTGAGATGGGTGGGGGGGGGCAGTTTAAAGTAGCCCCATCGTGCTGGTTCTACAGAACCTTGGCAGCGTGTCTGAAATCTGCAGGGGCCCTTTTTTTTGGGGGGTGGGCAGGACAAGGGCCTACAGAGCAGGAACCAACAGCACTGTGAGGGAGGGCTTTGGATGAGTCGGGGGTTGGGGGATGCTGGGCGGGGGCATCACAGGCAGGTAGAAGCACTGTGGAAATTCTTTGGCAACCCTTAACTTTAACGATGCTGACAAAATAACAAGGACCAGTAACACAATTAAAACATAAGGAGTTCCCCTAAACGGAGGCTCTCTACTTTCCTCACCAGGACCTCACTGGCTCCCCCTGTTGGCCAGAGATCCCAGTGACAACCCCCATGGACCAAGGCAACAAAGGGGGACACGTGACCCTCCAGTTCCACCTTTACGCAGCCGGTGTTGGGCATTTTACTGTTGGCACTGTAACGCTGTTCCTTCACCTGCACACCCTAGTCACATGATGAGGGCCTTCATAATTATTCGGACGTGCAGAACAAGGCATGCATGTGGTCTGAAAGGACAGGGTCAAAACACTGACGAGGGCCACATTTGTGGAAGACCCTCCTTCCAGACTGATTGCTATGGCAACAGGTGATTGATAAACAAACGGATATAAGTCTGTCTCCATCATCAAACATCACCAGCACAGTCATCCTGTGAGCTGGATGCGGGAGACGACGGGCCTGGGATCTACCTGAGGTCCAGGTTGGCCTCCTTCCAGAGGAGGTCCATCAGGCGCAGAATCTGAAGGGTGAGCATATCCTGCCGCAGGTCTGAGGAAGGACAGGGGACGAAGGATTAGGATGCGATGGTGACACCTCCCACCCCCCGTCACGAGGTCAGACTCGCTTACCATCCCCATTTTTGTAGATGATTCCCAGCGTGTCTCCATCCAGAAGCTTGTTGTTGTAGACAATCCACAGTGGCTTCATCTTGGAGTCCATGAAGCGGCATTTTTCAACACTGCGAATGGGGGGGGGGGGTAGCTGTGTCAAGCCTCTGCTGGTGAGCTCCCGTGAAACGGACAAGGATTTAAAAGGGAAGAAGGTCTTGTTTTTATGAAGCAGAAGTTTGGGGCAAGGCGGAAAAGGCAGGATTCTGGTTCAGTGAGGCTCAATTTCTGATCAAGTATGACATTTTGAATAGGAAAAACCATCTCCTGAGATTTCCAACAAGTGGCGCATTCAGAGGGAAGGGGGGCATGGAATTCGGATTGATATCAGCTAACCGCTGCTCGCTCCGCAGGGCTCAGGGGGTCTACGGTGCCCTGCTGACGCCCCACATCTGCAGACCGTCGGTGTCCCACAAAGCACTGCAGCAGTACAGCGCTGGCACGGTTTCAATTTCAGCCGCTCGATGGCCAGCAACAGCTCCGCTCAAATATCATATTTTTTGGTTTGGCAAAAATAACAAAATCTGGTTTTCCCCTTGAGCACTGCGAGCTAGCGCTGAGCGTGACTGATGCCGTGCGCCAGCCAAGGAACCTTCTGGAGGGTTTGGACAGCAGCTTGATGCTTTGTAACATAATTCATTAAAAATAATACATTTTTAAAAAGCCCAAAAGGAGGGGGGTTAGGACTAGGGTCATGAGCTACTGTGAACAGCATTATGGGAAAATAGACAGCCTCACCTATGTCTGTGTCTAACCATGAAGGGGGAAGAGAATTTGCTTAAAACTGAGATCCACTGATGACTGTAAGTCTCTCCCCCCCCCCTACTGTACCTGATCCCGGACAGGAGCACTTGGGGGTTGAGTGGTGACTGCAGGTCCGAGAGTGTCTCTGCGTAGCCCGTCTGCCGCAGGCATGTTAACATAGCCTCCTTGCTCAGCATGGCCTCCTTGGCTTTGCGCACGTTCTTGATGGTGCCCAGCTTGATGAGCTCGTTCACAGCCTTCAATTTGTTCAGGGCCTCCACCTGTGAAGCAGAGTAGGGGCGGGGGGCTTATTAATATGACCGGGTCCTGCTCTGCTATGAATGCTGAATGAGCAGGAAAGATTCATGAACTGGGAGTCTGGCATGTGACTCTGTGACACAGGAAACCCCACAGCAGTGTTTGAGCAGTGTGACCGGACAGGAAGGGGGAGGGGGGGTTAAGGAGATCAGCGTGGGGGAGCAGATCACAGTAGGTTTCTGCTGCTGGGATCAGCACTTGGAAAATGGCTATTTATGGACAGGCTGTCATTTATAGCGAGGGTATTCCGGGATTTATCCGCAGGCTGTGCCAATTCATTAAAGCATGATGCATCCACAGGGACACGGCTGACGGAATATTAGCGGGGGGGCGTGCCGGTCATCGGGTTCATTACCTGCTTTTTCAGGATCTCGATGTGAGGGATACTGCCTCGGCAGTAGGCTTCGAGGATCAGAGCAAACTGCACAGACACAGCTGGCATGTGCATCTCTGACCTGCAGGGGGCAGCACAACACCACAGTCAGAGCCAGGCTGAAATGACAGACTGAGCATCTCCTCTACAGATGCCTGTGTATCTGCAGTTCCTGGTGTCCTCACATCCTCGTGCGTGTATAAGAGTATTGGTGCCGTTTACCAACTCAGTGTGGCCTCATAATTTACAGGGAAGGACAGAGACAGCCCTGCAAGTTCTCTTATGAAGGGCAGAAGCCTCTACACAAACACACCCCCCTCACCCCCACAACCCCAACCCCCCCGACACATGCAGCACTAACCTTAGATGCCAGAAGAGGAAGTGGCCGATGCTGCGGTTGGCCTGGGCACGCTCCAGCAGGAAGCGTGACAGCGCACAGTCATAATATGGCTCGTACCGCAGCACCTGCACCAGCTGCAGCAGGTATTGCGACAGCTCGTCGTCGCTGGATGTCGGCAGAGATCGGAAATGATTAGTCTGAACGTCTCAGTGTAAGTAGATCGGCAGGCGATCGGGCGGGACGGCCCAGTGGGTCCCAGTACCTCATATCGCACAGGCAGCGCACCGCGTACTCCCGCACATACTGGTCCGGGTAGTTGAAGTCCAGCAGCTCTAAGGCGTCCCGTGGACTCAGTTTGGGCCAGATCTGCAGTAGGGCCTGGAGCTGCAAGGGCCATTTATAATATTTACTTGATATGCCGGGATATTTGCTTATGCCTGTATTAACATATCAGGGACCCAACACCCACCCGCCACCCGCCCACCCCCATGCCAGGTTTGATGAAAATAGAGACCTTTCATAAGAGAAGTGAAGGGAGATTTTGACCCCCTCTTCCCTCCTGGCCAGCTCAGTCTTAGGACACGAACGTCACGTTTCGACACGTAGAGTGTGGTGCAACACTATGCTTGGCACATCGAAACAGTCACTACCGAAATGCATCCAGGTCATTACATAACAGACAGAGATCAGCAGAGTCAAGCTGGCAGAGTAAACAGCAGAGTAAGGCCGGCTGAGGCAGAGCAACGGGCAGAGTAAGGCCGGCAGAGGCAGAGCAAAGGGCAGAGTATGCAGCAGAGTAAGGCCGGCTGAGGCAGAGCAACGGGCAGAGTAAGGCCGGCAGAGGCAGAGCAAAGGGCAGAGTATGCAGCAGAGTAAGGCTGCTAGAGGCAGGGCAACAGGCAGAGCAAGCAGCAGTGTAAGGCCGGCAGAGGCAGAGCAACGGGCAGAGTATGCAGCAGAGTAAGGCCGGCAGAGGCAGAGCAACGGGCAGAATAAGAAGCAGAGTAAGGCTGGCAGAGGCAGAGCAGCAGACAGAAAGTAAGCGGCAGAGTCAGGTTGGGCAACAGACACCAATGGAATCTCCACTCTACTACATACTGCCCACCTGGATTAAGCTGGAACATCCATACCGGTCAAAGAGCAGGGAAATGCCCCACAGAACCACGCCCATGCTGCTGTGATATAAGGGCACATAAGGAAACTGTAGGCTTCCTCCCCTGGCTGCAGTTGAGCAATGGCCGACCCTACTGGCCTCTTCCAGACTAATGGCTTAATCTAAAGTAACGGGCTTCATCAGTTCATCTTCTAAGGGAGCAGAGACTGAATCGATCAGACACCTGATACCATAATGGCACCATCCAATCACCCCTCCCACTCCAAAGTGGACTGGGAGGGGTATTCAGAGCGCATGCTTTAACTGTACCACTTTCTGTATGGGGGGGGGGGCATCCCAGGAAGAGCTAGCACATTTTATATGGGAGCTAGTGATGTGGACAACGTGCCCCCCCCCCCGCATGAGATGGGATGCGTCCATCTGAGGAGCACATTCATCGTGCTGCGGGTGATTAGCCTTTAACACCAGGAGGGGGCCGGTGTTTAGCATGCCCTCCAGTGTGAGTTTTTGGTCCTGAGATGTGTGCGCGATATCAGAGCGGCTCATACAAAGAGAAACAGAATCCTAAGACCATGTGGCAGGATCCGTGTGATGGGAATCAGGCCCAGATGTTCAATCAGAAACACTTCTGGTGGGTAATAAGGTAAATGTGAGAGGGCGTGCGTGTGTATATGCGGCCACAGACACCCCCCCAGTGGACTTAGAGAGCCCCTACTCTGCTCTGCTCCACCCCAGAGTCTTCTCAGGAATCAGACATCGATTTGGAATTAGAATCTGACTCATCTGCTGCATTCTACACAGAAATGTAAACCAGCCTTCGTTGGGGTAAAGGGGATTGCTGAAGGCAGCCATCTAGATCCCTAAGAACGCTAAAGGTAGAAATCTGAAGAATCTGGTCTTGTGGGGATGAACGGGCTTGGTGGTGAGGATGGCGCCATCTCCTGGCTCTACCTGTGCCATGTCCTCATGCTTGCTCCACTTGACCGACAGCAGGAGCTTGGGTAACGATTGGGGGAAGTTCTCCCTGCAGTCGTATCGTAGTGTCCAGATGAGATCCTTCTCGTTCTCATAAAGCTGCGAGAGCGGGTCCCTCTCCATGATCTCCTTCAGCTCACTGTGGAACTTCTTGCCTCCCCGGCCCTAGAGGATGAAGCAAGTCAATATTGGCCACCAGGTGGTGCCATCGTGCCGAAGCGCAAAACACAACGGCACGGACAAGACCGCACACGTCCAAGCGGCGGTGGCTTGTTATGTAAGCCTCCGATTTTCCGCACGCTAGATGGCAGGGAGGTGCAGGAACATTCCAGTTTCCAAGCAGAGAAAAATAGCCACAGAAAAACAATGTTGTTTATGCGTTCTTATGGCGTGTCATCACTAATAACTTAGGGGAAAAAAAAACCATACCAAATTGTTGTGGGGCCAAAAAGCAGAGGCGTGCCTCTTACCACCATGGGCATGCAGTCACTGCCACGGGCCATCTCAGCTGCCTTTTCCAGGATCTGCAAGGAGCACGAGGATATTAGTGATCAAAGTGACCCTCCACCTCGCCACAGCAGCGGCGTGAAGTCAGCACGGACAGGACATGTGATTACGCAGTCATCATGTGACTACAGAGACTAGAATTTACACGTCAATGCAAACACTCACTAACAGGGAAAGGTTATTATAAGGTTATATTATCTGATGTTAAGTTACAGTGGTGTTTCCCAATTCGGCCCTCGGGGACCCACAGTTGGTCCTTGTTTTTGCTCCCTCTAAGCTCCCTGCCAGACCACATTTTTGCTCCCAGTAGGGAGTTGGGAGAGGACAAAAATATGAACTGTCTGTGGGACCGGATTGGGAGACGCTGACTCAGAGCAATGTTTCTCAGCCCAGTCCTCAGGGACCCTCAGTCCATCTGAATTTCTGCTCCCTGCACACTTGTGCCAGGTATTCAGTGTTCTTGATGGCTTGGTTCAGGTGTGCTGGGGGGGGGGGTCCCCAAGGAATGGGCTGAGAAACACTGGCTCAGTGAAATAAAGCTTTGAATCCAACACAAACAAATGATTGTGCCAGCTATAGTCGTAAGTAAACGTAGTATCTAAATATAAATGGAGTGAGTCCTTTAGCGTGGGCTGACCTTATCAAACGCGGGGAAGACAATGGGGTAGGCGTGGTACTCTGGGAACTGTACGTGCAAAGCAGTGGCGTTCTCGGTGTATGGGTTGGTCTGGATCGTGCCTATTGGGTTCAGCATCTCTTCAAGTTCATCTGTAGGACCAAAAAAAAGCCTTAAATAAGGTGCCCCCCCCCCATCGTTGGCCATTAGACTGTACAAGGAGGCACACAGTGGCCGGGGCCAACAGCTGTCCGAATGGACCAGGTACATTCACAGAACACTGTCTCGTTCACTGTACAGTGCTTTTTATTTACTAAGGGAATCCGTGCTATACGTTCCCTGTCCCTGTTTATTTGCCTCGTCTGTCAGTCCAACATGAACGTTCAGTGGCTCGGCAGACGTTCTCACCAGGGAAGGAGGACCAGCAGTGGAGGACGACTTCGCCGGTTTTCAGGTGTCCTCTGTAGTCAAACACCATGGTGTTGACCCAGGCTATCGGGTAGTGCTGAGGATTCAGAGAACAGGGTCAGTGATGTATGTCGGTGCAGGACGGGGCAGGATAAGAGGAAGCATGACTGGGCCATGGGATGGCTGAACAGCTCCAGGGAAATATCCGAGGATCTCCGAGGCAAGGTACATAGGTACAGAAGTAGACGGGAACTATTAGGTGTATGTTACAGCCAAGGAACGTACGTGCGCCTTCATGCATTAGTAATGAGAAGTAGATGTCAGAACATTCCGGAGGCAACGCTGTCATAGCATTAGAGGGGAAGCACGCACCACTTTCCCGGCCTTGCGGATGGTCTGGTACTTGTTGATGTGGGGGCTCTTGGTGGACTTCTGCTTCTTGACCTTGTCCATGACGGCGTAGATGGCAAAGCAGAGGCGGGCCATGCGCGGGAGGTCGCCCACGTTGATGTCAAAGTCCAGCGACTGGCTCCAGCTGTGCTCGCTGCGGCCGCTGGTCTCCGAGCTCACGGCGGGCTTGCACAGCAGCTCCGTGCCATGGAAGAGCCCTGCACGCACCTGGACCTTTGTGGGGGGCGGGGGGTGGCCTGTTGTGTTGTCTGAATGCCCTGATAATGGTGGCCACGGTGAACCTACTCAGGTTTGGACGGACTCTTAGTCCTG
>JABFEB020000036.1:17811002-17838041 GCA_019775895.2 Stomatorhinus ivindoensis | reverse complement strand
CCGATTTGTCCCGTCTTCCCCTTTCCCACACATATTCATTTCTGCCGATCCTCAACCCTAGACTGGGGGTCGTAACAGGGGGAGACATGGTTATTGAGTGGTTACAACCCCCCCCCCCCATAATTTACTCCTATGGTCTAGGTGAATTGACCTATGTGGATTAAATCTTATAACTGGAGATGTTTGCTTAATTGAACATACAGCTCTAGATCATCAAATGGAATGTTTGTCATTTCACACTTTATCTCACATCAGTTTTACAGGCTCCAGTTTACCAAAGAATCAGAAATAGCAACAAAATTGCAAACAAGGATGTATCAGATTTTTATGTCTTCTGATATATTAATATTTGACAGACAAAACTCCATTATCTAGATTAATGAAGAAAATATAGCAAATTCAAGACCTGTAAAATTAAACGTTAAATATTGTAATGGGCAAATTGAAATGGAGATTCTGTAATGGGCATATAGAATTACATATCTTTTGCAGCTGAATTGGCGTAAATTATTATCATGCTCTGTATTGAACTATATAACAGGATATTCAACATAGTCGCCACAAGAGGTCGCAAAAACTTCTTTCTTCATGGATGTTTTGACGCAGTAAAACGAGTTGTTATCTATTACCTGGGCGCGTAAAGACAAGTATTTTATCAGTGACGGCGAGGGTAAAATCTTTATTTCAGATCTGGACGACAAGTTTAAATACAGGTAAAATTTAATCATTTGTGTATTTTAACGTTCAGTAGTTCAGAAATATTTTGTGAAAATATGTCTAATAAGAATTTTCAAAATCGTTTTTTAATGTTACGTGTTACGCGTACATCGTCACATACGGAAAACAAGTATATTTGTACCTCCACTCCAATTGAGACTTATATCTGTGTCCTTGTTGCATTTAATTTGCTAAACATAAGAGCAACTTTGAGAGAAAAGCGGTCCTCACAACTCCGTGCAGCATGCTTCGATTACAGAGTTATTCCACTTTGATTTTATTAAATGTGCTCTAATTCAATCCAAACTAGCTTTCGGTATAATCGAATAAATTAGATTACCGTATAATAAAAAACACATTTGACTTTAAAGGAGACCCCATACGAATGCATGTAATTAGATGTATCAAAATACATCATTTGTTTAATTGTGAGTCCCAGCCAAGGACGTATGTAATTGCTTGAAAATAATACTTCTCGTTTAAATTAAATTGAAAGTCTCAGATGTGAGACGGGGCACACTTGAAAAGAAGGCGGAGTCAGCGCCAAGGTCAAGTTGAAGGCGAACGTCTTAGGTTTATGAAATGCAAACGGTGTTTACCATTTACAAAAGGCGAGACTTTCTTTCGGGCGATTCCAACACATGTCTGGCCGAAGGAAAAAAAGTGATATAATGGCGATATTCCAGTCTTAAGAAGAAGTAACACTTTCCCAATTCAATTTATCTGTGTATCTATTTGAAATAGTTTCATTAAGTGGCACAACGTTCCGTTATAAAACAGGCCTACTTGAATTTTCCACTTAACAATTAAGCCTCTTAAGGACGTTTGATGTTTCTTATATTTGTTTAAATTATGATAGAATAGCAAGTGCTGCATTCACTATTCGGATTGACTTATAGGTTTGTCGGATGAAAATTAAGCTATACCTTGAACCTCATACCTTCTCTTTAACGAGCTCATAGTTATCCAACAACCGGGGGAAATGCACCCCGGAATGTTCGCATCAATCAGAATCAGATAACTGAATGAATCCCGGAGGAAATTTCTTCCGAAGGAAATTGCTTCGGTGTTCTTCGTTTCTTTTATAATCAACGGGTGTTATCAGGTGGTCTCATCGTAATTCTGCATTTGATAAAACACGTACCTATACCAAACTTATAAGGAGTAAACGTTTTGGTTTTTGGTCAAGACGTCTGCTTTGTGTACCACAATTTATCAGTTAAATTAGCGGCAGCTGACATGGAGGGTAAAGTTACATTCACGCCCAAAAAGTTACACCCCAGATAAAAGGGTTTCACGTAAAATTCGTCGGTTCGTTGTCTAGTGGTAATTTGTGGAAGTCACTCTAAATCAAAGATTCAAGCTTCTGAACAAGTAGAACTGAAATAAATGTGCGCTGTAGCGTCACTCATTGCACCTCATATCCCGACGGTGTAATCGGTGAGTTTTTGAGTATGTCAATCAACACTTTTCCTTCAGCTGTGTAAAATGGCATGCAGTTACAACAGGAATACAAAAAACCCACAATTCTCCACGTTACTCTAGCCCACTACAATATTCGAGTGTGCAGTACTGTAATCATTTTAAAATCTCACTATAACAAAAAACGTAAATACAGATGGATTCCGATAGCGGTCCATTATGTGTATCAAATACACAAATATGAAATGTAAATGAAGTCATTCGCAAGGACCACGAAAGAAAACTTGGAAATTCGGCGAAGGTTACGGTAACTGTTAGTATCACATAACCTTGCCGCTTAGTGTATGGAACAGGAAGCTTTCACAAAGGACCAAGATAGGAATGGTTGGAAATAAATGCATCGCTGTCCACAATGGGGGAAACTACTTGCCTTAAACCGACAAAGTCATTTACAAGCCGTAATCAGGTTTGGGTGTTCTATATTTAGTCGTCTAACACGTTGACATAAGATGTTAGAGAAGAGAGACGTTTCTTTTTATAAATACTAACCTTTCCTTGTGTATTTGCCGTGGAATATTTTTAGAAGACAAAACGAAATATCTTTTTGGAAACAGGTTGGTTTTTAAACAAATGTGTAGTTTTGATGTACGTTTGAATCGTCTAAAGCAAACGATGTTATCCAGAGATGTCATTAAGAAAAAAATGACATACATGGAGATAAAAACATCGCGTACATGATCGCGTGTACGGGAATAAAAAAGAACCTCCTTATATTTAAGGTCACGCCAATAGGGCAAAAATATCGGCCAAATTATCCTTTAGGCTTTTTATTTATCAGAAACTCCGGTATTAACAATGGCCGGATTTCTGTGAATCAGATCTTCGCATATTCCCCTATGTCTATCTAGTGTATAATAAACATAGCTGACTCTGCTTTTCTTTTCAATCAATTTGAGATGAATTGTGTTTCATTCAACTGGAAACGGTTGCGCTTAAATTTAAAACATTGAGAAGAATTCCTGGAATTCAATTGTGTAGAGCACTGGGGAATCGGCAACCTGTAGATGACTCGGCCAGGCGGGTCAGCTGGTCGGCGAGCTGTCACCCCGACTTTACCTCGTTTGGACACATCAGCCCGCTCTTAATAACTCCAGGTATACGGAGCATCCGTAGAGTCCTATAGTCCCACATTTATTGAAATGTTTTTATATCCGTCGAAACGATGACTGTATTAAATCAATTGCCGGAATTTAATATGTCAATTGACTGAGGTGTTTTTGAATTCGAAACAAACATGTAGAAGAACAACGAAAAAACGCTTGATACCCACCAATACAGCCTTACACAAGCGTATCATTTAAACATTTTAACATTACAAATACCCCTTTCGATAACAGTAATGGCTGCCCTTGCTGATTACTGTATCAGTTTAAATTAACCGTGACTGAATTACTACCTTTCCGTTAATCCCTTAATCATCTAATTATTAGACGTGTCACTCAGTTGGATAACAGAAAAGAGTAGCAATCTTTTGTCACTTGAAACCCCATATTTTAAGCCCGAATCGAGAAATTACCATGACATACAGGGCTTCGCGAAGAAGTACCGGTGAATACGAAGATTCTGAGAGGTGATAAAGGAGACGGAAAGTCAGACCACCCTGTATTCTGTAAACGTGAGTTGTACTCCTGGCGTCTATAGCGCCACGGTTATGCTGATGGAGATGGCAGCATGAATGATGAGGGGACTGAATTGCACTACATCGTGAATTTCTTAGACAAAATATCAGATAAAAAGAAATAATGTAAAAATGTAGAATTGCCCCCATTTTGATAATAGGTCTAAATTTATTACCGAAGGTCTGCGATATGTGACATGTACGAGGTTTATTTATTTGACAGTTTACAACAAATATTACCTAATGCTACCAATAATGAATGAATGAATGAGCGAATGAATGAATGAATGAATGAATACTTTTATAGCACGTAAAATGCGGGCTCTAATACACTAATTATGATGATTAAATCTATATTGCCATCTTAAAACACTTTTTTCTGTTAGTATTCGCCGGAACAGTTTCAGAACTCGGTTTCTCGAAACCTTAACGCTACGTCGTTGGTAAGTTTTACCTTAAGGTGTCTCTTAACGTGTTTTGCGAAATGTTCTTAGTTAACTATATCGTTCGTAAGATATTATATCGTAAGGCTGTTCTGAGCCTCTCTTAACGGTCTCATCGCTTGGTGTCGGCTCATACTGCTCATTTAAAATGACATCGTTACAGCTATCGTTCCATAATCAAACATCACTTAACTAAAAAATAACTGGTTCATATGATATAATGATTTTGTCTGATAGGCTGCATTGTCTGATAGACTACAATCATCATTAGGTTTCGTCCTTGCGCTCTGAATGCACACTGAATTGACCTCAGTAACGCGCGGATTCATAATGAAAGATAAGGACCGCACTGTTGATTGTGTATTTATTTATTAATTGGGAAGGAAAGGGGGGATTCTGTCGATACTGCGGTGGACGCGTTCCTCTAATTTCCGAATGCACACACCTCTCTAAGTGTGCCCAAGTCACAGTATAGCAAATCATTAGTTCATGAGGTTGATGAGTTGACACTGCAGGTTCATTTACATTTTTCTCTAATATATTTTCCCCAAAATAGCACCCTGGAATAATCCTTAGTAGTCAATACTGAAGCACACAGGACATTCTTCTATGTTTAAAGAGTAATGTAGCTTTTCCTTCGGCTATTGTACCATTGCTCCTCCCGATATCAGTGACACATACTGGTGCACGCAGGTGTTTTATAGAACAAATACAATAAATTGGTGATGCTACAATCTGGGGAGGCGGGTTCGTGCAACCAATCGGCGAAAATCACATTTACCATTAGATTATTCAAGTTATTAATTTTGTATTTTTTAGGGTCTCCCCAGTTCTGATTAATGTAAGATTTTGAAGCATTCGTGCAGTGTTATATTGATAAAGAGCACCACTTTCTCTATTGCGCAGTCGAGCAATTGCTGCGCGGACGGAATAATCAGTTCTCGAGCCATCTATGTTAACCAATCAGATGTTTCTGCATGCGCCAATTAAAGTCAGACTTAAGAAGCTCTCCATTGAGCAGTCTCGTAAGAGTTTGGTCGAGAAATATACATAGAAAAACAAATGCATTTCGTAAGATATGTCTTTATAGTCTTCGTAAGACGTTGAGAGTGCACCTTTTATCGAAAAACCGGGTGCAGAACTTGTCATGCCCTTTCAAAACATATTTAGCGTGTATATAAAAATGTAAAAGCAAATAATTGAAAAAAACAAATTGGATGCAAGAAAGGTGATACTTTAACATGCCACAGTTAAGATCAAAAGGGTTTAGTGATTCCTGACATAACTATAATTAAATCAGTTACTTTAAAATTAGGTGAATTTGTTTCCTGCAACCAGGACTGGGCTGGCGGTCTGGCGCACCTGGCGGATGGGGATGTATGTCAGCAAAATGTATCGCTCGGAAAAAGTCAAAAAGTCCACAGCCGAATTTTAATCAAGGACCTGCCATGTCCATAATTTATTCTTTATACTCGTTAATTGTAATTAAAATCGATATAAAAATAAAGAAAATATCGAGTATAATACTAGAGGAATAGAGCGCGAGATTTTAATTAGGTAAGTCCGCGACTGAAACTATTTCTAACTTGGGCGTCGTTAGGCCCGATCACTCGGCTATAGCCTCGAGTATTTAAGCACCGATGGCAATTATCTTTCTTCAAAACAAGTCAAGCCCCAGGTAAACTTGACTTAGCCCCGGATCTTTTCAACAGCTAGAAACTCCCCTGACCTCAGATATCAATGATGATCATTAAAAATATCCATTCGTTATGATACACGTTTACATTGAATAAATAGTTAAAAATAAAAATGTTTATGGGGAAGCTATTTTGTCGTGCACAGGCACTATTACAAACGGAGAATTATTCCGTCTATAGCTGAAAAGGTAACTGTTCATATGCAGTGAAATGCCCGTGCAATTGTCAATAATATGTAGGCTTACTTAGTGTCGTCGGTCAAACTTGAAATAGTTGTCTTGGGAATTTAGCTAATATACTCAATTCTACGCGATGGGATTCTTTTTATTTTACATTCCAGGCACTACAGGCTTATATGAATGCGGAATTAAATCATTAAACGATATCCATTCCGACGCTCGTCACTGGCCGTTGTGTTTTCATTCCTCTCTTGCACCGCCTCACGGCGGCGTATGATCACCATCTGAGTCGGACAGAAAGCAACATATCAAAAGCCAGACCAATGCAGGAAGCGCCCTCTTCAAAGAGCTCAGTCATTTCCTATTCGTGTGACACTGTTTTTACCAGCTTATTATTATTGTCTTAACTCTGCGTGACCCTCCGTCGCTTCGGTTGCTTTCTAATTGCATAAAAAGGGTCCCACCTTTCTGGTCAGGAAATGTAATAGTGATGCTTTGCAAAAAAACAGAACTAAAGTACACTCTATAGTGAATAGACGCCAAGTACATCCACAAATATGCATGCTATATTTGACTTTTTTCTTATAAATCATTTCAATTTTCACTCTAGCACGCATTCCTAACTTATTGTCTTACCCCTAAAATATCTTTCTTAATCGTTTTAGGTGTGAGGTACAGACCAATACTCTATAAAACATGAGTAATGTGTGATTTTTATTACCCCCACGGGTAATTTAGGTAAACACATAGCTTCCGAAAAAGAGGAGGGGCCCAATTCGCACAGCTGATATGCGCGGGCACGGTTAAGTTTCCCCGTCCATCTGATGCTGACAATATACCACTATTGTATTTGAATATATGTTTTTCGTAGATGCAGCGCTCAGGAATTCCTGATTCGGCCCTGTCTTATCTGCAGCCGTTCTGAAGGTTTCCTGCATGCAGGTCCATTGTTCGAGACCGGCTTGCTGCGCCGAAAAGTGCACACCTGCTTTACTCTGACCGAGAACAAAGGATCGTGGGTCGTTCTTCAGTCACTCCGTGTTCTCTCTCTCTCTCTCTCTCTCTCTCTCTCACTCACTCACTCACTCACTCACTCACTCTTTCCCTCGCTTTTATGTGAGAGAAAAGAACCAACTGTAAGGAAATTACAACGGCCCAGCACATTAATGTCTGACAAAATGTCAGCTCAATGAACAGCTCAATGAATATATTTGCTCCTATTTTATTTGATCATAAAATTGATGTTATATATGATTGTTTTGTATTATTATTATTATTAGTTATTATTATTATTATTATTATTATTATGATAGTTCATTCATTATTGTTGTTGTTGTTATTATTATTATTGTTGTTATTATTAGCGACAGTTGTTATTGTTGTTGCTATTACAAGCATTACGTCGTTTTGAAATTCATATACATGGTATTTCTCAAAGAACAGTCCGCAAATATTCAATGATAAGCATCAAATTCCTTATTAAACCCAGTAAAACCTTAGCGGCCGCCGTAATTAGTCGATATGTTACATTATGAATTATGCCGTTATTTTACCGAATCCCTGATTCAGCCTGTGATTTCTTTTTTGTTTTGACTTCTCCGTCTGTTTTATTTCTATCGTTACTACATTATAAGAACAAGTACTGGGATTTAAACATTTGTAGCAACTGCATATAATATATGATTAACTGAAAATATATGATTAGCTATAATAAATAACTGAAATATATGCTACTAAAACTGACTAACAATACAGCAGTTGTTGAACATTTCATTTTTAATATGCCAATTTAACGTCTGACGTAATTTATTTATTTTATTCTCACATTTAAAATTCATGTTGACATTTACACTATTTCTCCTGGATGTTTGCAATCCGCACATATGCATATAAAAATAATGGAAATTTACTGCCATTTCTGTGTCCTTATCGCCCGAATGGTTAAGAAACAATTGTATCAACGTGCCCTAAAAAAGACAATAACACTGAACACTACTACCGCCAACGTTTAATCATCAACGAGGAAGTTAATTTTAGAACAATGAAAATCTCGTGCGCTGCAGCCATTCCGCGGCGCTTCATCCATTTAAATCCCAAAGAACACAAACATTTTAAACTTGATCCCACTTCTTACTATATTATATCTATAAAAAACAGCAGGGAAAGAAGCATTAAAAGGCTGGCAAATTAGCAAGAGGTTAACATATTTCATCCGTAAAAAGTAAGAAAGAGTAATCAGTGTCATAATGCGCCCCAGTATCAACAATATTACACATACAGATTACGGAGAATTTAAAAAGAAATAACCAATGCGGAAAATGCAATATGTAATACAGTTAGCGATGTGTACATTCATGTGATGCGTTAGTATATGATGTTTAATATATAGCCTACCTTAGCTTTATGCGGATGTTTGTATAATAACAATTATTGTTTATTATACAAACCTTGTGCTGCTAGTAGAGTACTATAAAGTTTTATGTTTTATATTTGAATTCGAATCATACATATATATGCACACACACATATTTGTCATAATTTCAGCTTTCCCCCACGATTCCACAAATTTGCTACGTGCAAGGAGAAAAGAGCGCGCATTCATTGAAACTGCAATATTCGCTTTCATGAACTGACGTTCGACTGTTTGACGTCTGTTTACCGCCTTAGAAATATCACGAACATGTAAGAAAGCGCACAAAGCAAAACTAGCGGATAAAGGAAACTCTCAGTATAAACGAATTATATATTTTTCCAGTTTATAATTCATATTTTACACTAAGGCCCCCATTTTACGAAAGATGACTGCGTTCACATCAAATAATTTAAATATACATATGAACGTATTCAAAACTGAGGATAATATAACGCAATCATAATACCGCATTCGTGTAATTGTTATAAAAAGTACAATGAATATTGTGTCATCATTAATAGAGCTGTTATTATTGTCGACATTGTTGCTGACACAGTGATAGTGTCTACTGATTTTTTTTCGAATATTATTAGAATAAAAGAGTTTAAACCTTTCACACATCCGGAGATACACAAATAATAAAAGTGACAGTCACCAGCGAACCTAGGTGTTAATTTCTAATAATAAATATTTTTTTAAATATTTGTATTCAGAAGTGATGTTTATATCACGATCTTAACAATTCTCCGTTGTACATATCTTATTAGCAACATGTCTGCTACTAACTGGCAAATAATTACCTTTAGTTCAGAAGTTTGACTACTTCTTATCTATGACAATAGTGTCAGTCTTTCCTGCTTTCCAATGAAAAACCGGCATGGTCTGATAAGCTATCCCAATCAATAAAACACGACCTCCTGTATTTGTAGCACATATCAATTATTTGACAAAGCGTTCATTTGTTTGCTTTTATTCCAAAATCGTTCATGGTAAACGGTTCCGCCGTCATATATTCAGGCCGAATACTGAAACAGTTAAATTGCTTCGTCCTGTAATTTACGTTACCGTTCTCCGTGAATGTCAGTAAAGAATGATTGAGGCGAGGGAGTAACGCGTAAATACTTTTTTTTGCTATAGGTAAGGAAGACAACTCTATAACGTATTCTGCAAAACAAAATAACAACACGAGAAAGGGGCAAAAACCCACAGTCTTTGGTAATGGTGGATTTTAACCATCTCCACCCCCTTCCCACCAAGAGATTATAATATACCGTCAATAACATCTACTTCAAACAGTGCCAGGACTGTGGAAATCGAACTCCTCGTGCTTTGGTTTGATTTTACCGCGCATTCCATCATAAATCATTTTGGTTTAAACTAACAAAAATAAAAATAATGTTTGTCGAATTATTGTAGAATTACTAGAATTGTAACAATACTTATTTTCGTTATTAATGTTATTATTATCATCGTCATTATCACAGTATCATTGTTTTATGTGACAGAGGGCTGTCACAAATGTGACTGCAGGGTATTTCACGTAAAACAGGGACAATGGCTACAAATTGGCAGTTGTTAGCACGACTTTCTATTCTCTCTCAAAATGTTCTTTTTCAAGTGCATGGAGCCTGCGGGGACAAGGCTAAAGATCAGGTTCCCGCTACGAGTTTGTTCTACTCATATGCAATGGTTTCTGATGAAAATATGCAGCTTGCTGATTCGCATAACATTTATCGGTAAGCGCTATAGTTAAAATATCCTTCTGTATATTAACAGGAGCATTGAATTAAGTTAATGGCTATTGTTATAAATTTTACATTTCACTGACGTCTCCAGTGATTGCCGTATTATATTGTCCTTATATCACCCCGTTATTTGCTTAACAGGGGTTACAAAAGAAGACCCCTCTGTATGACAGTATGATGAATACGAATGAGTTTTGACTGCCTATGCTTACGTGCACATAGCACACCACGCGCTAACGAAGTCTTTAAACCTGATGAAAAATAGTAGTGATCATTACTGAACGATTAACCCAATTAAATATGAAGGCATAATAATAATAATAATAATAATAATATTATGTTCCTGATATAATATTTTACTGTACACTTAATTCAAATATCTCAAACTAAATGCGCCAGGCCTACAAAATAATCACATTTCCTAACACTTTCAACCTAGAGTCCAATTTAAATTAATTTGTAGCTTTGCATTTATGATTTATTATTTGTGGAACGAAGTGAAAATTAGTTGTAGTCTAATCGGTATGTATAATTCCATAATTCACTTGAGATGAATACATGCATGCAAGAAGACCTAAACAGACAGGAGTAAACAAAAAATTTACGGCTGACTTAAATTACAGGAGTCGTAAACGTTTCCAACTTAGTACTTTTTACTCTCGCTGTCCAAAAACGTCACTATTTTGCACAAACGCCGTATTTGTGCAAAATATTAAAAAACTGAAACAGCTTGCTATAAACTGCCTTCAAATCTATAGCAGCAACGTGAATGCATATTAGAAAAGCTATTTCGACGACATGAGAACAAAATTTTGCGTAATTTTACATTTTAAAATTTCACTATTTTTTAAGTTTGCGCGATAGTAATTGCATTAAAAATAATACGAAACTCTATACAATAATAATACACTTTAAAGAGGGTTTTTTTTTAAGTTAGCTTTGGTTTACTGCAAATAGAAATAAATCGACCGGGGAAAAAATCAGAAAGCACCACTGAATTGCAAAACCAATAATTACTACAAAGTTATACTTTGAAAGGAATAAGTTTATTAAGAAATTAACAGTACTAAAAAAGCAAAAGTGCTAGTTTAACATGGTCCCAACATGAATGAGACAAAATAATAAGGGTTTATAAAATAAAAAGGTTAAAACTGGCACTGGATGATGTTACTGAAAACTAGCGACTTCTAATAGAGGTCACAACACCTACAAATAAACGACCCCCGAATGAACAGTACATCTTTGGTCTAACAAAGTACACATCGTTTGTTTGACTCCTCGGTTCTGCTAAAAGCCCATCTCATATTCATATCTGCTGCAGCCTAAGGTTCAGTCACGCCAAGTTACAACACTAATAAGACAAACTTGATATCAAGACTAAGATCTGATAATATGACCTGGCATCTTAGAATATGTCCGTCCAATTAGATTTCTTAGTTCACTTGCATAGGAGTACTTACTGAAATACTACTCGCTTACAGGTGACGGTTTAAATTACTTCAGAAAGGGCCAGACTTTTCTATGCCAGTAGGTAATTAGATCTGTGCAAATCAATTTCTGCACAGAGTGAACACATACAGAACTTGCATCCGAAGTTTACACATGTACGATGTACTTAAATAGCAATTTATAATCTTGATTCCCTCGCTAAGGGAAGTGGTCGAATTGCACAAGAGCACCATGCAAACACACGGTCCTCTGTCCCAGCGAAACATGGAGGCGAACGATGACCTTAAAATGTCCCCCTTACGCTCCCCTTTTTCCAGTTCCTCAAAGTTCTCTATGAACTGCAATGTGTCGGGCGTTACTCCTTTTTTAAAACTCTATAACGATAACATGGTGGCTTTAGCGGACATACACGAATCCATGAAAGAAACTCTGTCTTCAAAATACACTCTCGAAGTCCGCCTTTCCCCCTTCGAAAGTCCCGTGTGCTCGAACGGCTTCCCTCAGACAATTTTAAATGTCAATCCGTGTATGTAGTGCGGAGTGTTTGCTGTCGTGATCCCAGTATGAACAGTGCATCATTGACAGCTCGGCGGGTTGACGGGAGCAGGCAAACTGAAGGCCTGCTCCGTTGCTAGAAGACACCGGAGGAGGAGCCGCCGTGGCCGGGCTTAGTTGCTGAGGATGGTGGGCGTGCGGATGGTGGTGATGGCTCATACCGTTGTAGGAGTTTACCATGCTGGGAAGGGCCATGGTTTGCACCCGGGAGTATGGATTGTAGGATGTGGGAGCTGACAATCCTTTTACATTGACGGGACTCACGTTGCCACTTGCCATCTGACAAGACGTGTAGGGCATTGGTGTCGGGGGCTGGCCAAGCGACCAGGAGTTATTCATGAAGCTGGACTGCAGATACTTAGGTGGTGAAAGGTAGCCGTATCCGTCCCCGCCGAAGAGCGATTTCCCCGGCTGGAAGTGGGTCGGCGGGGGTCTGAAAGGCCGCTTCATCCTCCGCCTTCTTCTGTAGTTCCCTTTCTCAAACATGTCCTCGCACGCTGGATCCAGTGTCCAGTAATTTCCCTTCCGTTCGCCCCCGCCTTCCCGCGGCACCTTGATGAAGCACTCGTTGAGGCTCAGATTGTGGCGGATGCTGTTCTGCCAACCTTTCTTGTTTTTCTCGTAAAAAGGAAACTTGGAAATTATGTACTGATATATGCCGGACAGCGTGAGCCTTTTCTCTGAGCTCTCGCGGATGGCCATGGCAATAAGCGCAACATAGGAGTAAGGGGGTTTCTGAGACGGGTCTGTCTTCTCCGAATTCTTCTCCTGGATCGACTCGTCTTTGGTTCGATCCTTCTCCTTGGCTGTGTTGGTATCGTGGACCATTAGAGCCATTGCGTCATCTTCGGGGTTTTGGTAAGTGGCCATCATTACGCACACGAAATAAAAACAATACGAAAGAAAGAAAAAAATAAGTAATAATAATCGATTGGAAAAAAATAACAATAAAAGCAATATGTCCTTTCGCACTTCGTCTTGAATGTCTTGGATATTTCTATTACAGCTCCTTATGGTTCATTCACGACGTCTGCGATATTTAGCACCAAACCCTTTATGCCATGAAGCAGTGAGTTCGTTTTCTTTCCGAAGAGTTTGTTTCTGTCACAACCACAGCCCAGGTTGTGGTTATGTCGCTCTGCAAGTCCTGCCTTTTCTCCCTTACGGGAGCCGAATGCCCCTCCACCTCGCTTTCTCATGTATCCACTGATGATGTATTGCTTTCTGATTTGCATGGCGCGGCTTGTTCCGCTTCCGTCATTTTTTCTCCTTACTCCGGGCAGCCAGTCTACCTCGTACTTCAGATGATCGAAATTAGCAAGATTATTACCTTTATTATGCATGAGCCGTGAAATAACATATGAGGCTTTTGGGGGAGGAGGCTAATGTCAGATAAAATTATTTATTTTTGATTAGAAACTCGACAAGGATACTGCTTTTAGTGAGAGCAAGTAAATGACAACGTCGTAGGCTGTTCCATTTGCTGAAATTACACGCCTAACTTTAGGGGGAAAAAAGTTAGAAAATGTATATCTGTATGACTTCTTCGTTTCCCGTCAAGACATGATAATTGATAAGCCCTGTTGTAACATTAATTAAAATTATAATGAAATGCGCGACATTCTATCTGCTGTTAATTGAAGTATAGATGTATTATTTTTAAAACACAAGTCTTCAGAGTCGGCTTCCGCATTGTGTTATCATCACACAATGATTGCACTTACACTTTTAAAACTAATTTTAAGTATTTATATAAATCTAAGTATTGTGTCTTTTAAATACCTTTCTCTGAACCTCCTTTGGCATTTATTGGGAACAGTTCATGCTTCGCGTTATGGGGGAGGTGGATATAAAGACTATACATTTCACTGACCACCCATGCGGGTCTGGACAGCCCTTCTGTAGAATCAGTTTTGCGTACCGTGAGCCAGCGCAGGTGTAGCACCATTGTCCCGTTTGTCATCGCTTCCCCAAAGGCTCGCAGTCCTGGCCTCCGTTCACCAGCGCTCAGCAGCCGCCCAGAAGCGGGATTCCGAAAATGCTTATTCTCAGATCAGCCAGCCCGACGAAGGAGAAACAAGCTGTGCGTGTCCCCTAAACGCAAAGCCTGTCGCTCATAACGCAGGCGAGCGGTATAGGGCACGTTCGCTCGGAGACTCCAAGACTTAATAAATTAGGATCGCTTCTATATGCGTGGTACGTTGTACTTTCTATTTTGAGTTAGTTATAATTACATAAACGGATAAGAAATCGCAAAGAAAAACTAAATATCGATACAAATTCTAGAAATGTAGCATGCATTTATAATTGTTAGCCATTTTTAACTTGCGAAAAATCTGTGAAATATTGTAGCCAGCCTTCACATTTCCAAGACCGCATTAATAGTAAAACTCTTCATTTTCGTTAAGAATATTTTTACAAATTATATTTTAAAATCCATTCTGATATTCTTTTTGACATCTGTAACACTAAAAATTAATAACTTTCTGCAATAGTTTTTTTCTTCTCTGCGCTGTGCGTTGGGTACGTATTGAAGAAGTCGAAGTTTACAAGTGAATGGCAGACATAACAAACGCTTTGTCAAGTTTGACTGATATTGCTGCTTTCTTTAACGGCACCTCGTGTTTGTAATGCATGTTTAGTCTTCCCCTGTGTCCTTTTGAGAGTTTTCGGCTCTCTTGCGTTGGGGATCGAAGACACAATCCCACAGAAGACAAACAAAGTACAATCAGCGGTCACCAGTTTGTATGAACAGTGAAACCACCATCAGTTGTTGCCCATCGATCAATCGCAGTACACGATATATATTAAGGATACACACACTGATTTCTTTTTTGCGGTATAACTGATTTTTAATTGGACCTTCAGATATAATTGCATGGCTGCGCCAACATTAACTTAATAAATAATACATTTGTACACTGTTATAGCAATATTAGTTATTATTATTATTATTAATAATAATAATATAAAAGATACATTTATTAATTGCACTATAGTTGGATTATTTAAGGGCGTGTTTACAGCGCGCGCTTGGAACACCGCAATTATCATGCACATTTTTCACTCCACGTAATTTTGCCGTTTATCTACATGCAAGAGATTCGATTTCAATATGATGACATTTGTATTTTCAAACCAAAATGATAACCTGTTTAACCAATACACAATTTCTATAATCTCAACAAATACGCCTAATTATCCCAGCAGATTTCCTTGCAAAAACGTAACAAATATTTTTTCTGAACCACTTCAACTACTGTTCCATAACATTTGTTTGTTTCCTTCTGACCGTTGGTGATCTCCATTGACTTTAAAGCCCACTGGCTAATAAGAGGATGCATGAAACGGGAGGTGACTTCGCTCACCTGGCCGCGGCATCTGGGCCAGATTGACTTCGCAACGTCACGACAAGCAGTAAATAAACACGTTAAGCATGTCAAAGCGAGCGGGACGCGAGCGTGAAACCCGAACTCATCTTGCATTAGTGCCCTCAAGGAATGTTAATTGCTTGTCGTTTGCTTTCTTTGCGACGAAAACAAACGCCTTTTAAATGGGATATAAATGGATAAAGACCCTGCAAAGCTCCGAAATGAAAAGCTTGCCAGGAGAATTTAAATGGATATAAGAATATTAAATGGTTGGCGTTTATCTGTAATTGCTTCGTTAAAAAATGAGCCCCTAAATTAATTTAATACCTGGAAAAATGCATGTCTACAAGCAAGAATACATCACAGATAGCTATATGTCAATTTTACAAATAGACTTATTATTTCAACAATTATGACAGACAACATATATAAACACCTTGTCTCAATTATAACATGCTATTTTTAATACTAGTTTATTTTGGCAAAGAATATGCTGAATATTGTACAGGTCTCGCATCACTAGCCAATGCTCGCTCGCGTATAAACAGTTTGTCAATAGAAAAGCAAGCGACTGTAAAAATGCCATGACATTGTGTGTTTACCGGAACAGACTCTGGGCTGAACAAATGCAACAAAACTGCACAGAAATCAGTGGATGCTTTTGGTTTTTAACTCTATCCACTCACACGCAATATAACAAACTATAATTTTATGTAGGTCTATTTGCGCAACTAAACCATTCAAAATGAAAGACAGGAAGTTTTATTAATTTGGATAAAATATTACAGTTTTAGTAGTATTACATATTATTAGATTGCGCATTACTCAAAACGCATTTAGACTGTTATGCTCACATTTAGAACCGCTCAGTTCTGATTATTGTTAAATCTCACCCAAGGTTTGCCATAATTTGCAATAAAAATGTAAGTGATCAGTGGACCGTAATTGTAAAAGAAAATATAATTTAGAGCATTTCATTGAGGTGACAGGAGAACACAGCAGAGAAAAAAATTTACATGGATTTTTTCCATGATTCACAGCTCGTGCGCGCGTATTCACTCCAGCCGCAAAACCGCAATAAACATCCACTTACCGCAAGTTTATTTTAGATTTTGACAAAAAAAAGATAGTACTAAAAGACAATTTCTTACATTGCAAAATGCTCACACTAGACAGACGATGCGCGATGTGCTGAAATATAGAAGCTTTTGAGATACTGAATAAACGTTCTGATGAAAGGTATTTCAAATATAGGCCTATATGAAAAATATTTAAACGTGTGCCGCCGATTAAAAGTTCAACCTTAGGTATTTAGAAAATGAATAATGTATAGGCTAACAATAAAATCGCCTTAGTAGCAAGAATATATATGTGATTTTGCACATAAAATATTAGCGACTACCAAAACTACATTTGATATTCATTGCCCTCAATTCGACTATGGTATGGTATGGAATTCATGCGATTCAAATGTCACTATTTCAGTAAGTGTAGAAGTTAAAATAATATCACAAATAACGATGCAGCACACGGGCAGTGACATTTCCTGGTATTAACAACTAAATGATATAAATGATGATAATAACAGCAGTCATTAGGCGAAGTGTGTGTGTGTGTGTGTAAGCGCGCCTATGCGCGCGCGCCCGTGACATAACGTCGCCCGTATGTAAATAATAAAGCGAACATGGCTCTCTAACTGGACCTCAATTCTAATGGATTTTGAAATATTTAAATTCCTGTCTTTACAGACTTCCTGGCCTCAGTTTGAAACGAGGATGTTTATCGTTTGGAGTACGACAGGAATGCGGAGGAATAAACCCGTCAGGTCAGGGCAAGGAACTGAAACCGGCGAGTGGCAAAGCGGCACTAGGTATACTTTAGCAATCGAGGTAATGCTTCAGTAAGTGACGACTGAATGATAAAAAAAATATTTGAAAAAAATTATTAGAAAAAACTTTGACAAACGGCATCAATAATAACACCTTAATCACTGTCACATTGATTTAGTTTACTATTTCCTAAATGTAAAAACAGCGCTTATACGATCCTGTGTGTATATATATGACAGAGAGAGAGAGATCAAGAAACATTAGTTACAAGTAGGCCCAATAAATGCGTTATACTCAGTTATAGTTTCTCCAGAAACTTGTCGATATTTGTACATTCATACAAATTTCATTCACTGGCGACCCCAAATCGGAAAAGTCGTAGCCTTAATTGCCTTAATTCAAGAATTAACTGAAATTCTCAGAAGATTATACACAGTCTGAATTTTATAAATAAAATGCTAAATAGTGTGCAGTGTAATGATGACGTATAAGCGGCCAGCGAGCGCAAAGCAGTATTTACATTGTTTAACATTTTAATATTTCTAATTGGATTCAGAAGGCCTAGATCGTGATTATAATATATCGCTAATCAAAGTGGAGGATTTCGAGGTGGGGGCGCCAGGAGCCTGGGGGGTGTCATGGTGAAGTGAATCGGAGACGAATGAGGCGTATCGCTGTTAGCCTATACATCACAAATAAGCGGCGATCGAAAGGCAGACAACTGCTCTGACGTGGAGGAACGTTGTTTCAAACCTCCAACTGCTAAAAGTCACGCAATATTATGACTTTAAGGCGAAAAATGCAAGGATAAAAATACAAAAAAAATACACAGGTACAGATTTAGAGGCGGAGACGGTGCTTTCCCGATATTCGGGTTTAAGGCGACTGCTGTATATGAGCAGCTTGAGAAACGCAGAGCCAGTTTCTCCTTGATCTCATTGAATTTTCAGGTTCATCTGCATGTCAGCAGTGCGGTATGGATGTGGCACAGAGCGATCTGTCATAATACAGCCCCCGCTGAATGGCCCTTTATGTCCAAAGCGAGGTTACAGAGAGGATGTACCCTCAGCCCTCATGCCGCCGCTCCACAAATGCTCTCGTTCCACCAGAAAAGAAGAGAGAAAGACTGTGAAAATAAACCAGGCTAACCCCTAACCCACACAGATAAGGCCCCGCGAACATCAGTAGGCTCCTCGCTGAAGCCCCCCCCCCAAACTTCTCTGCCACCCCATCGCAGGAAGTGCCCCAGCGCACCTGACCTGGCACCCCCCAGTCCCTCCTCGGAGTTGAACATTGTCTAAAATTAAAAACGCCGGCTAGGGGTGGGGGAGGTGTTCCTTCTGTATTGCACCCCCCTCCGGAAAGCCTGAGCGCGCATTTTCATCCCGTCCAAAGCTAGCTTATCGCACAGAGGAAACCTATGGGAAGCTGTAGCCGTTCCATGTACTGCTCCCTGTCACATAATTAAAATACATCACAGCAACCCACGGGGGTCCTGGACAGGGCGGCCGGCATAACGAGATAACAGTGGCTCGTTATGGAGCTGCGCTAGCCTTCGTAGGCCGAGTTCATCAGCTCAGCCTCCGTTTCTCGGCGCGAAACAATACATGATCTAGCTGTTTGGTGCGGAAAATAAGAAAGAAAGAATGTTCCCGGTAACCTCTGCTGGATGGTGAATTATGAGAGCGTCCTGCCAAAAAGGACTTGCTGTGGTTTGATTCCCGGCCAAGTCTTAAATGCTTCACAGCAACTGTATGGGAAGAAGCAGTGTCGCGCCATACTTCAGTGGAGATCCCAGCTCTGCTTAGACAAGACACATGTCATGAAGAAATATTTAATAACTCTAAAGGGAGCCTAGAACACTTGTAGAAATGCTTCCCTGCTTTTTGTCTGCACTCGGCGTTCTGAAAAGGATTACATTTCCAGCGAAATCAAAACAAGTCAATTTGTTAAAAGTTATTACTCAGCCTGCCTACTTACCCGCCCAAACAAACATCTTTGTCAAAAGACAGTTTGCCAACGGATCAAAGACGGGCTCTGACAGTGATTTTGTGCAACACTTAAATGTACATAAACACTTGCACACGCGCAACCCCTTTGTTTGTACCTGTTTACTATGAACCCGTAGTGGGGTTGGTTTCTATAGCGCTTCATGCTAGCACAGAGTAAAACGCTTCATTTGCAGGTCTTTGTGTTGCGTGCAAAACTGGTCATTCTGCATTTTTTTAAGAAAAAAAAACATTGCGGCAGTAAAACATCGCATGTTTTTTTTCCAGACTCGCGTGCGTTCCATCCCTATACTTTAAAAATCACGTCATACAATTTCTAATTGTAATTGATGGCAAATTGGAATGCCATTACGCCTTGTAGGATTTCAGTAAGCCATCCTCTGTTAAAAGAAAAAAACCTCAATCCACATGAGAAACATTACAGCCCAGCGGAGCTAAGCAGCGGAGAATGTAAACAGAGTCGCTTAGCGAAGACTTTCATCCAGCGACTCTCGGTGATATAAGCTCTGCGCTGGAGCCATTTACACAGCTGAAGATCCCACCGCACGCGGACAGGCACCTCGCGGGGCGGTATAACAGAAAGACCCGCCATGCGGCTTACCCTACTTCCCGCTGAATGGTCTAACGCAGGGGTGCCCAATCTTATCCGGAAAGGGCCGGTGTGGGTTTTCGCTGCAGCTCCCTAATTAAACTACTAATTAGAGGCCTGGTTGGCTGAAGAGTCCTCACACCTGGGTTTGAACAACTGACCTAAAGGTTACCCCAAAAAACTGCATACACACCGGCCCTTTGTGGATAAGACTGGGCACCGCTGGTCTAATGGGAGGTGTGGATAGGTTGGATACATTAAGTATCCAAGCTAACTGTGTTTGACTAATTAAAATGCCACCAGGTTCTGTATAGGGAATGAGTACTTGGTATGAACACCTCACTCGTCAGAACTGTGGGCTCTGGGGAACGCCCCCAGGGAGTGATATTCCAGGGTCAAGGCCGCGCAGTGTGGCAGCCAGAGGCAGGACCACAACGGGGCTGATCCACACTGACCTGGGGCTGGAACGATGCAGGCAGTATGCTCGTATTACTGGGAAATAAATGACAGACCCTTACCATTTACCCCAGTACCTGAAAAGAACAACTTCATAGTGAGCGAGAAAGCAAGTGGATGGAGAGAGTACAGGGACAAGGGTATAGAGAAAGTGAAGGAGGAGTGGAGAGGAAGGATGAGTTGGGGACAGGGTTACTGAGGAAGTGAGGGAGAGGAAAGGAGGGGAGAGCCTCGGGACAACAGTACAGAGGAAGTGAGGGATAGAAGGAAGAGGAGGGAAAGGGGTACAGAGAATGTAAGGGATAGAAGGAACAGAAGAGGAGAAGAGAGAAAAGTTTGGGGATGGGGTACAGAAAAAGTGGGGGGGAAGGGGGCAGGGGTAAAACAAAAGCAAGGGAGAGAATGAGGCAAGGAGGGAGGAATTGGGGAAATGGGGATAGCGAAAGCGCAGGAGAGAAGAAGGAGAGAAAGGGAGAGGAAGGAAGAATTGGGGATGGGAGCACAGAGAAAGTAAGGGAGAGAAAGAGGAGAGGAGGGGAGAGCTTGGCAAAGTATCCCTATATGCTCTCTGAATCTCACATCTCCATCTCCCCTGGAAGCTCACATCTCCAGCTCTCCTGGAAGCTCACATCTCCAGCTCCCCTGGAAGCTCACATACCCAGCTCTTCTGGAAGCTCACATCTCCATCTCCCCTGAAAGCTCACATCTCCAGCTCTCCTGGAAGCTCACATCTCCAGCTCTCCTGGAAGCTCACATCTCCAGCTCCCCTGGAAGCTAACATCTCCAGCTCCCCTGGAAGCTCACATTCGGTACCCCATGACTGGTTGATTAGGGAGTGCTTTTGTGAAGGTTGTACAGTAATGCTGTGCTTCAGGGTGAGATCAAGCTTGTCCCAGAACCTCAAATTATGACAGGTCTCTTCCACTGGATTTTGCCGGTGTTAATCCATGTATCACAGGATACATGGCAGGTGTTAATCATACAGATAATATTACCTGTAATTTCCCAAGAAGCAGATGATGTACTGAAATTTGGAGAAGGGTCTCTGGGTTGCGAGCAAAGGGTAGAACATGGAGGGGTGTGACTTGTAACAGGAGACAGGTCTGGTACTTCTGAATCACTTGATGATAAAATATCATACATCTCTTCCAAGCCTTAGCCAAAGTAAACATGGTGATAACTATGTTCAGCTCACCCATAAAGATTAGTTATTTATGTAGCTTGTCATTAGACTATTATCTAACCTAACAGTTTATTCCTGTTCAATTCAATTTCATTGGATAAAATCTACTGGTTAAAACCTAGTATATTTATCAATATATGTGTCCTCAGTATATTTGTTTATTGAGTATTCAATTGGTGTTAAACTTCACTATTTCATATCATGTAGACTTATTTAATCACCATAGTAGGTGTGGTAGGGTGACCTATAGGGTGCTATCGAGCTTGTCTTGTGGTAGGTCTAACTCGTTCTGGGTTTATCTTGTAGTCTTGTGGGCTGCAGATGGATATTACTGGACATTTGAGCAAACATTTCTGAATGTTCAGAAGATGTTTTTCATGTAAATAACCTAAGCTTTATTGAAATCAAAGTTGAATTTGCTTATGGATGAAATGGACAGCGCCTCCACTGGTGTGGAGGTCCTAAGACATGCACAAAGACTGACTGGCATATCTAGGGTGCCTAACTGAGGGCAAGTGTCCCCTGTGACGGACTGGTATCCCATCGAGGGTGTATCCTGCCTAGTGCTCTGTGAAACCTGGGATAGGTCCCCCCCACACAAATAGGTGGATAACAGGATGGATAGATGAACTGATCAGTCATTAACCAGCCATTATAAGTTTAAATAGGTGAATCTGAATGATCACTCTTCATCAGCTACAGAGGAGATCTGGGATTGTATCAGTGATCAGTATGATTTTCTGATAGGTCTCTGCTCATTTCCATGGATAAAAAGACTGCAGAGTGACCTTCCGCTGATCTTAGAGCAGTAATGCTGCGGGGCGGCTCTTCCTGTTCGGGTCACACTGCCGCATACACACACACACACACACACACACACTGCTGGGTGACTGAAGGGGCTCCCAGCACGGCATCCTGCCATCACACAATGGAGCAGACTGCATACGGGTGCCTGTGAATCGAAAATCGAAGACAGAGGAGATGTTATCAGACCGGGGGCTGAAAAGATAGCCGTGCAGGCAGCGTCGATGTGCGGCCTCCGCCTGCACAGCTGTTCCTCTGTTACCCCACCCCCCCACTACTCCTGCACACCCCACCCACAGCCCCACATTGATCTGCTTGTTTTCTTTCATTTATAATTTACAGTTCGGACATGTGAGTGATACTTAGCTCATTAGAGCCTTTCATGCACCTCATACACCTGTGACTCGGTAGTGTTAGCGCTACGTGCTAATGGCTGTGCTCCTCCTCCTCTTGAAGCTTGCCAGAGCATGCTGGGTACTTGAAAGGCACCTGTAACCGCCCCGACCTGAAGCACAGCCTTGTCTACTATTGGGGGGTTTGGGTTAGAAGAAGAGTACTGAGTTAGAGGAGAGAGCTGATTGGGGGGTTAGAGTTGGAGAGGGAGAACTGATTGGGTGGTTAGAGTTAGAGGGGGAGAGCTGATTGGGGGTTTAGCTTCAATATGCCACAGATGACTGTGCGCAGTGCCACGCTGCTGGAAGGGGGGTGAGGAGACCCCACACACAGCCGCACGCAGGACGGGCCGGGGAGGGATGAGATGCTGACAGATCCACCCATGAGAGTGACACGCTGCTGCCCCCAGTGGGACAGGGAAACAGGTGTGGCCACACCGACCCCCCACCCAGGGGCCCCAGGAAAATGGCCAGCAGAGAGACTACCACAGCAATGAGATGGGGAGACCTCAGACGGCCATTCGGTCCCCGACCTGTAGGGGCATCATCTTCCTGGCTCCCCCCTCCCACTGACGACAAAGATTCTAGAGTCGCTGGGCTCAGTGGTGGACTGGACGCAGATCCGGAGAGTGCGGCCGGGGATGATGATGGGTTTCGGGTTACGGCCTAGACAGCTGCTGCAAACGGGTCCGGACCCAATTATCATCACCTAATTAGTGTTGTACAAGGGACCAGGCTTCCTGTCAGGGTGGGGCTCTATGTGGGGGGGGGGATGCTGGAAAACTTCTAGAACAAAGAAACAAGCCTGCCACCAAAATGAATGGACCACAGATGGGTGTGTTCAACCATGGAATGAATATTTCATTCACAAACTCAAGATTAGCTATCAGGCAACCTCCCCAGCAACCGCAGCCCTGGGGACCGCGAGCGAGCGAGCAGCTTCAAGGAGGAGGACGAAGGGAGAGGAAAGGAGAAGGGGAACATGGGGGGGGGGGAGAGATTCCTGTGTCGCACCCCCTGGGAGGGAGATGGGGATTAAGGCTCAGGCCAGCAGGGCGGTCAGCGTCCTGTTTACAGCGCACCCGAGTCCAGCTTCCTGAAGGAAGCTGTGTCACGCTGTGAAGAAGCACAGTCCTGGTCAAGGCGCTTCGCTCGGTCCCCAGCAACCACACACACGCACGCACACACACAATTCATATAAATCTGGGGACTCTCCATTCATTTCTATGGACATTACCCTAATCCTAACTATGACAACAATAACCTTTACCCAGCCCTAGCCTTAACCATAAGTAATCAAACTAAATACAAGACTTTTGGTATTTTTTGTTTTTGAGTGAAGTCACATATTTCTATAAAATTGAGGTTTAAATTGTGGGAACCTCAAATCTGTCCCCCCAAGCTGAAAAGTAACAGGTTTTGCCACATTGTGGAGACAACTGGTCTCCACAACGAGGTAAATACAAACCTACAGCCACAAAGACCAGCAATCTCCACACCAATGTCCCCCGGCGTCTCTGGTACCTGCCCGCCTTTGCTCTACCTCCATCTCATTTCAGTTTCTTCTTTTCGTTCTGGGCCCTGCCTCCCCTGCGCGTTCACGCTCGCTGTCGCACCCCCCTATCCCGTCACCGTCACGTCCCTAAACGCACACGCTCCCGGGACGTTCTGACCGTCAGTCACTGCCCTTGTCCTCGCAGGGGTCTGCGCTTAACATAATTACATTTACAATATCAGGCTCGGGATCTGCCACCGGGGGCGCCGGTGTGGAGTCAGTGGGCAGCCACACAGGCAGACCTGAGTGCAGCTGAACCCTCCTTAGCCAGGTGACCCCCGGGGATGAGGGCCAGCGGTGTGGCCCCTTATCGTGTGGTGGCAGAGAGGCAGGGCACCGGCAGCGGGACCTAAGGTTACGCTGGCGGAGGCAGCGGCAGGTCAAGGCGCGGCGGGACCCTCCTCGGGCGTGACCCCAAGCCCCTGCCGGCCAGGACTTCTGAGGAGAGCAGAGGAAGAGGCAGGGGAAGAGCCCTGAGAGTGGAGCCCAAGAGCAGACCCCCGGGCAGCGCTGGCCAATGTGTTCCCAATCAGAGGAAACACAAACATGGCCTTTATTAAGGCGAGGAGGCTGGGGGGGGGGGGGGGCACAGATCTCACACACATCGCAGCACCCATCAGGGTCCCTGGGAACCCCCCCGGAGGGAGCGAGGGAGTGCAGGAGATGAAGGAATGTAGAACAGAGCTTCGGGAGACCGATGGAGGGACACAAGTCAGTCTGTGCTGTTTGTCAGTGGCCATTTACCTCTCTGTGATGGTGACAGTGACCGAGACTGTGACAGAGACAGTGACAGAGACATCTCTCCAGGCCAAACCCCAATTCCTCTGTACAGGCTACATCAACAGGGTTTCACACTCTCCTATAAAACTACATCCATCCATTTTACCAGATTGTCTCCTGTCTTGCTCCTCTCCACCAAACCAAACCCCCCCCCCCCCCCCCCCCCCCCCTGGCTCACACATCTCTCTCCTGCAACCTAAACAAACACTGGGATTAGGAGCAGTAATGGGGGGCAGGAAGGCGGGGGTGCACATGGACGGCGGTAATGAAGTGTCCTCAGCCCCTCTGTCGGCTGCCCTCAGACTGAAACGGCACCGTTGAACGTCAAATCAGATTTGGAGTGTTTATTTGAACAAGCAATTATGAATCTTTATCAGCCTTGTAAAGTATTAATACTTATACTTGCTTAAAGATGAGGTCTATCGTAAACAAAAACATTTTTTCCAGGGCAGGAGTCTTAAGAGGGGGGGGGGGGGGGNNNNCACAGCCCTGACAGCGCAGTACCGAATACGACTGCTGTATGTGTGACTGATAGAAAATTACACAACAGATGCATTTGAAATGCATTATTTCCTTGGTAAGTTACATGCCTAGATAAATGTCTGTCATTTGTATAACCTTCCATCTGTTTTTAGTGAAGTACCTTGACTGAGCATGCTAGATTTCAGTGGCATTCACTGCCATGAGATTCAGAATCAGTCTGTAGCAGAACCACTGAAGTCAAAATGCACAGATAGCCTATATTTTGTCCGCAGTGCCACCTAGTGGTACTGAGCCAAACTCGTGCAACGATCAAACCGTATCCGTGTTTTCTTTTTTGAAACCTGTCCAATTGTGCCAAAGGACAATGTTTATGCAATTAATGAAAATATAAGATGAATGAATGGTTGGTTATTTAGGAGTAAACCTGAACACTTCTGAAGGTATATCCACAGTGTGTAAAGGAGGGGATTTTCATACCAGGTGACAGACTGGGCCCAGAAGTCAGGGAGAGCCTTTTGCCATTTCCTTCTGCAGGACTGTGTTTCCACCTTAACGTGGCAGTTTTCAGGAGCAGAGAGAACCGGAGCTTAAAGCGGGGATTTAGACGGATTAGGGCAGCGGGCTCTTCCTGAGGCAGACCCCAGGCTGCGAGCGACGGAAGCCTCCATCTTGGATCAAATTACCATGTGTTGAGCAGGACCCTCAAAGCGAGTGGGCACCGCAGTGCAGGGGAGACCACCAGCACCGTCTTGTCAGCCCCCCAGGGGGCCGCGCAGGCTGGTTGGGAAGCCCACGGGGGCCTTTCCTCCTGGTCAGTGGACATCTCACTGACATTTTTATCAGGTGGCTATTGGGCAACATGGCACCGCATCCCTGTGAGATTTTACTCCCTGATGCTCACGCGACGTGCCTGGCTGTCATGGCGATGGTGGCCCAGCAGATGGTGAAGAGGGCAGGAGAGCACCCAGCAACAAGAAGAAATTCATCATCTTCATCGTCATCATCATCGTCATCCCATGGCCCTGGCCAAGATGGGCAGTGAATGGATGGAAGGATAGATGGATGGATGGATGGATGGACGGTAATGATGGCAGTAATTTTGTTTCACCTTCCTTTGCTGTCTGGGGGCCTCAGCTCGCAGCTGTCTTTGATGAAGCCGCTTTCCATCCTGCTCCCTAATTGGGAGTAGGAGGCGGAGAGGAAGACAGGCTCTTTGTCAGGGCAGCAGATAAGAGCGGCGGGCGGGTCTAAAGGCCCACCCCCACCACCTCCCAGTCACTCTATCACCCC
>JABFEB020000036.1:17759373-17792360 GCA_019775895.2 Stomatorhinus ivindoensis | reverse complement strand
AAACCTACACCTCTGGTTAATCCACATTAAACCACCCCCCCCCCCGTAATCCTATTCTTTCCCTTTACCATATATCAAAACGCACTATAGTTGCGTTAAAATTCGAATATACAAGTCCCCATCTCAAAGTGTATTATCTGTAATAATATAAATATTATTTTTAGAAACACTGCTTATCACAACCGCGTAATAATTAGCCTAGGGTTTCCAATGAAAGGGTGGAACACACTTTACTCCGGCAAGCATATTGATAAAATTAAAAAGGATCAATAAACTACATTCCCATCATTACCTTTACTGGCTGAGTAAACCTGCCAGTTTTACCTCTTAAGATGTCATTAACCTGTCCCAATAACCTGCGCATCGCTGAACAGACTTACCGCTTTCATTCCCTCAACTCTCTATAAAGTGACAAAAGCACCACCCGGGAAGTTACTGGGGTATGAACTTTGTAAATACGTCTGCCATCCATGCAAGAAGAGTTGCTTTTAGGTGTGAACGGCATAATATAGACCTAACGATTGCAGAGAAAACATTGCTTGAGAGGATGTTCACCAAAAATAGAGATGCAAACTCGTTGCACATAATCCTGGTTCCCATGCAAAAACCGCCAGAAACCCACTGTGACTTTTCTCTCACATATGCAGCCCAGCGTCCAACTGACATCCGTCCTTTCGCCTTTGTTCCCGCAGACGTGCGCTCATGTCGGGCAGAACCCGGGGACCAGGCGTTGGGGCTCCGACCATGAAGACCGGGGAAATTAGGTTAGGGTTACCGCACTTCTGGGCATGATCAGTGGAGAGCCGTGACAGGATCTCGGGAGGCCGGTCCGCCGGTAGTTAGCCATAAAGCTGAATCTGGTGCTGGCATTTGACCGATCTACCAAAAACGTACCGCCAAACAGAGATTGATTTCGCGTAGTCTTAAAAATCTGCTACTAGGCTATTATTTAAAATTTGGACCTATTGACATTTTACGGTTTATTTATCATACATCAGCACGATTAATTGGCATCGGAAACACACATTTGCTTTTGCGAATAGGGGGTTGTCTTTGGCATTCGTGAATATAGCGCATTCGCCCCCCCCCCAGTCAGTCAATCGCCCACGTCTTTGTGGTGGCGCTACTTCACAATAGCAGCAAATTGTACTATTTTTATCAGTCTTGTAAACAGTCACATCGGATGGATTGGGGAAAATGTTTGTGGAAACGACTGTGTAAAAGAACATTTAAACTGAGCCGAGGGACCCAGCTAACCTCATCGGTGCTGGGGCTTTCAGCGGCGGCACGCGGGGGGGGGGGAGAGTTCTTTTTGAGGTTCTTCGGCCAGGATATTTGACCAACATTTGCACCCGCCCCCCTTCTCCAATCCCCCTCGGATTGATTAAATTGGATCAAGATGACACCAATAATTGGCTCAAGCTGCGGTCCACGCAGCTCTAGTGATCCATATCTAACTCCTTTGTTGCTCGCGTCCCTTGCCGCTCTGTGTTAGATTTGGGATGGTTTACCTTGGCCCCATCACAAGCATTTTAACACAATCCCCCCTGAAAACATAGGATTGGTGACATCATGAGATCGACGGAAAGGTTACATTTTTCACAGATGTCTGGACAATTATCAGCTTTCGGGTTTTATGCCATTTCGTTTAATTGTTCTATGTTATCTGAGGTAGCACTACCAAGAAATTGTGGGAAGGCTGTACTCGATCTGAGGGGGAATTAGATATTCATGGAAAACATCAGGGGCAGGAAAATGAGAAAAATAGAATACTCTCAGAAATTTAATGGAAATTTCATAACATTTGCAAGGAAGATATCCTGTAAATATCCTAGATATTTCATAACCTAGCAAGCCGCTACTTCCTAAAACAACTACCTTTCTTAATTGCACTATACTGAAACTTTTGTTTGTAAATGTTTCCCAAACATCATATTAATGAATTATTCTGTTCCTTAGGGTTCATTAGGATGTTTACGTTAGCAATAAACCGAAAGAAAATCATAATAAAGGTAGGAGGACGACGGCGAAACGTCAACACGAAATTAATCAGAAATAATACACTTCTCCCATATTCCTGAGCGTTGCCCATAATTTAAGTCGCTAAATGGATTTGACATGTTTGTTTTGTTTCGACATTCCTGACTACTGGAATCTACTTTCCCCCTCAAAGTTGTCGACTTTCCCTACCGCCATGCCTAGTTTCACTAAGCAAACGCTATGGCTTGATTTGAATCAAATCCAGTTGGCAAAGCAAACCCAAAAACATCAGATCCTCAAACAATGACCACGAGCCTATTGACCAAAAAAATTAAAATTAAAAAAGTGCGTGTGGTTCGCGTTATTTTCGTTCCCGTGGATGGAGAGGCTTATTGGTAAGCGACTTCTTACTGATTTTATGGGCCTACTCAAATCCGACTATGATCTGTCTCCAAGCTCCATTTCCATTTCCAAGGCATTTAATTACCTGTATATTATCTTAACGCGACTGCATGGGACAGAGAAAAACGGGAGAGGCGACCCATCTCTCTGCCGCACCGGAATGATCAGATCTGACACCGAAGATGTCCTGAGGAAGCACGACAGCCTTGGACCTGCATTCTCCGCCACCATTCAACGTCTTTCACGCGGGCTGGAGTCACAGTCGCTAGATGGTTTCGTGAAAGAAATGTTATAAACCCACGTTTAGAACAAAACGACACACATTGTTTTAACTCATTAAAGAGACATAAAATGTATAATCACTCAAATAATTTCATAGCCGCCCTAAAATAGGCCTAACAACGCCCCTGCAAATAATCATACATTGACTCTGACCACCGCGCTCATACGTAATACCCCACGTTTTCATTAAATTTCTGTGACTTTGTGACGATGGAACGGCCGGTAACATCACCACAACGTTGTGAATATGTCACGAATTAATTGAGCCTCTATATCATTTAGGGTACAGTCACGAGTGTGACACCGGCATTCAGCGCTCTCAGTAAACACCTGGTATTCACCAAAATGTGTCCGGTTCAAGAGGTCCCTCTGTGGCCCGATCCTAAAGCCGGTGTTTATTTACATCAGGAAAACATTTAATACCGGAGCCGTGCTGCTCTGTGCTGCGAGATTAGTCACGGTAACTCAGTGTGTGTGTAAGCTTTGCCCTGGGTTAAATCCCACACGCTGGCGCGCGACGAGAGACAGTCGTGAACTGAAATAAATGTTTTTTAAAGTGGAACGTGATGAGGTACATTTTAAGACATTAAGCAGATATTTTACCGCAAATGTAGCTGTACAGGAAACTTTTAAATATGAATCTGAAGAATAGTTTTTAATAATGGGTGTTTTCTGCAGAACAGAAGAATTACTTCAGAAAAAACCACGAGGAAAAAAGAGAGGTGATGACAACAAAGATTAGGGACAGTTGGCAAATTTCTGGACTTCACAGAAACATCTATGCTGCCCTGGAAAATCAAAACACAGTGACTATGTGGACACTGGAAAAAAAAAGGGTTTTGAATTTTTTTTACTGTCCACCCATATATGTAGTAGGTAAGGAAATGGTGCCTGCGTATTTATTCCAAAACCAGCAGCTAATCTAAAATATATTGTCACGAGATAAAACAGCCTAAGACAATGAATTTCGATCGTAACTCAATTTTGATAAAATATTCAGTGTTTGTAGGGCAGCATGCAAGTAATCTTCATGCTGTTAGTCTGGCCGGCAGAGGGTGGTTCCTCGTGATTAATGGAAATGGACAGAGTGAAATAGATGTCAGATGACAGTGACAGAAAGGGACAGCCTCTGATTGGCACCATGTAACAGTACCTCGGTGTTAGTGCTGAGGGAGAGCATGCTGGGAGACAGAGGGCCACATTATTACCGTCCGCTATGAGCAGAGGCCTGGGTCCATCAGAAACGCTGAGTGTTTGGGGTCGGGGTGATTTTGTTACACTTAATGTAACCTGGGAACAGGCTTGACAGACAGCTGAGGTCACGCCAGTCGTTCCTGTAAATGCCTGTCAGAAAGTTCATCTCAGACTCATGTCGTAAGCGAGTCATTGGAGTCCCATCGCCAGGGAGTGTGAGGGGCCGCAGAGCTGGGAAAACGGGCCCTGGCAGGCTGTGAAGGAAAATCGTTGGCCGGGGCCACGATCCGTAGAAAGGAAAGTTATCTCCAAGTGAAAAGTTCACAGTGGAGAAGGAAAACATTCTTGGTTTTGGGGCATCCTTAGGTTTCACGCCAGGCAGGAATATGTGTCATGCATGCCTGGGTTACTCATGGCTCCTTATTCCTCAGTCACATGACCTGGGTGTCTTCCCCTGATGGTCCTGTCCTGTTTATGGTTAGCTATGACAGGACACTGGCCGCATAATTATAGTGATACGTGTTACATTGTATGTAGGTGTATGAACAGGAGCACTGTTAGCGCTGAAGAACATCTGACCACGTGTCCACTTCCCAGGCTTAAATGTGCAGGACACATCCATCACCGGACTCATATGCATGCACAAACAAAAAGAGTGCGTGTGTGTGTGTTTGTGGTGGTGGTGGGGGGGGGGGTCGCCTTCTGCTTTAAGGCCGAGTTGTCAGCCAATCACATGCTCCAGGCCAGGCACAAAGCACCGCAGCGGCATAGTTCTGTGGAGACGGGCCGGCCTCATCCTTAGGGGGGAGATCATAAGAAGCGGTCAGTTAGCTCCCAGTTCCTTGATGCTGCCACGCTCCGGAACATTCCACTTGCATCTGGGTGCCCACTGGGACACAAGGGGGCTGAAAGCGGAGCAGAAACGACCCACCGAACTTCAGTTGCTGCTGGAGCAATTGACTCTTCTGAATGGACCCCACCCCCAAGGACGATCAGGCCCGGGGGGGGGGGACTTGCGGTGGCATCAGCATCAGCCTGCTCCAAACTCACTTGCCAACGTGGCTGTGGGGGAGGGCCCCTTCTGGGTGGGTGGGATGCCGATAGTTGCACACACACACACACACACACAGACACACACACACACACACACACACACACACACATGCGCGTGTGGCAGCACCCCGAAGATCAGGCCCCTGCAGCAAGAAGAGCGCAGTCCATCCCGCTATGGTAATGCGAGAACAAAGGAGCCGTTTGGGAGGAAAGCAGCAATACGCTATAAGTAAATGCAGCTGATGTTGCATCATACTTCAAACATTCCTCAAATTAACAATAAGTCAAGGGGTGGCCTGCAGGGGGAGGCAGCGAGGGAGGGTGAGCCCCCCCCCCCGATAAAGGGCTTAGCCTGGCACCCTGACAGCACCGCTCTCCCGCCTGAGACAAACACCATCGGGCCGCGACCCCCGGGCAAGATGGTGGTGGCGGGGGGGCGGGGAATAGCAGAAAGCGACCCCCAACAGAGACCCCTTCGAGACACGTGCTGTGCGGCCTGCCTCCGGAGAGAGGAAAATGCTCCAAGATGGAATATTTTATTGGGATATAATAACATTCCCCATGAGCAGAATGCAGGGCTATGGTGACCCCGTCCCGTCTCCACGATGGCTGTTTTACCAGCCGCCTTGGATGGACTGGGGTTCTGCAGATGTGTGTGAGCCTGTTAGCATGAAGGCCATTATCTCCTACGGGCCAAAACACCAAAGCGGCCAACTTCATGTACAGGCCAACACTGCACAGGGGCCAATATCACACAGGGGCCAATATCACATAGGGGCCAACACCATGCAGGGGCCAATATCACATAGGGGCCAACACCATACGGGGGCCAATATCACATAGGGGCCAACACCATGCAGGGGCCAATATGACATAGGGGCCAACACCATGCAGGGGCCATCATTGCAAAGGCCCACCTCCACACTGGGGCCAACACAAGATACAGACCAAAGTCATGTACTGTAGGTGCCAACACTGCACTGGGGCCACCATTATGTAGGGGCTGGCTATCTTACAGACTAATGAAAACCTCGTTTGAGCCCTAACCAACGCTGGTGTTTACACCTTGATGGGCCAGATAGAGAGAGATGGCAGAGAGGAGGGGGAGAGAGAGAGAGAGTGAGATATGAAGGAAGAGAGATAAGGGTGCTATGGATGGGGGGGGGCACAATCATCAGATCCTGCAAGAGTCACATACTGCTACTTGTATAGACAACAATTCTAAAATAAGAGATGTGTCATGGAGCATGTGTGAGCAAGGAGTCTGGTGATCATCTCTCTGAGCTGTGGAAAGGCAGGGGGGGGCGGGTAAACTGCATCTCAGGCATATTTCAGAGTAAAAAGGAAGGCGAGAAATATGGTTTTCAGATATGAATTTGTAGTTGGCTTAAGGTTCAGTCTGAAGCTCTATATTTTCTCACCAGTGCGGACGGCGCAGATGTTCTCAGCCAGCTGCTAGAATGTTATTCCTCCACATGAAAGGCCACGAGCGGCTGCCCTGGCCTGGTCACATGACCTGGTCACATGATCGCGCCCCGGCACCGACGTTTGCTCATGGAACCAAGCCGCGTTGTGCAGATGTTGCGTTGTGGAGGCGTGCGGGTACTGAGCATGCGCACTCATGCGTGCAAACACGCACAGACAGACCAACACACACATACATACACACACGCCATCTCCGGTTCACAGCCTTCGGGTTCGGCAGGTTTAAAGCGAATACTTTTGTTTCTTTTCAAACAACACTTTTATTAAGGCTCCCGTGTTCAAGAGCAGCCCTTACATGCACCGTGAGCCTGACTGCAACACGAATGACACACGGAGAATCCACATGCATATTAAAGATCACTGAAAGTCAGGTAATTAGGCTAATTATAACTGGGCAGCAAACGTGTCCAGACTCCAGGGACAGATGTGTTTGATAACGTTCAGCTTATCTGCTAAATTAAAATGAAAGCACAGCACAGGCCATGGATCCCAGGAGCAGTGGCGGAAACTGGATCCGCTGGCCAGCAAGAGGGGAAGAGAGAGCCTGAAGGACAATGCAGCAGAGGCTGGGCTCATCTTACTGCTGCAGCTGGCCACTCGGCACGCAGGGGCCCCGGGCCGGGGTGGGGGGGCTACTCAGCGGCCAGCCTGCATGTGCCCCTCTCCATGTATTCTGGCTGCAAAGTGGAGATTCACCTTGAGGCACCTGACAAAAGACATGAGCCCTCTAGTGTCTGACTTGTGTAAAGACACCCACGGAAGGTGAGTCCATCTACTGTGCAAAAACCTTTGTAGGCAGTGAAGATAAGTGGCCATTTCCCCATGTATTCAGGGATTTTAAATGCATGCTGGTAGCAATGGGAGAAATAAGGCCTCTAAACTGTCAGTGATTGGAAGGGATTACTGTAAGCGTCCAATCACATCCCAGTTTAACCCAATGGGAACAGAGAAGCCAGCAAGAAATGGCTTAAAGGGCCGTGGACAGTATGCGGTAGTCCCGCCCACGTGAGCATTGAGCCCCCACACACTCAGTCTGTACCCCACTTCATGTAGCCAGCCTCCCCAGCGCAGGCTGACGGGAAAAAGTACATGGTGACTCACAGGCTTCAAGGTCTCAGCTGAGGCTGCGATATGGAGACTGCACATTTCCCATGATGCACCGGTCAGCAGTGTCTGAAAGCAGATGCAAGCAACGAATTTGACATCAAACTCGATCCCTCCTTTCCTTAACCACTTGTCCCCCTGCTGCCCGTCAGGGAGCAGGACAGAGACACCTGCATTTATAAGTCGGGCCGCTGCAAGCTCAGATAGCAGTTAATGGCGGACTCTGACCCGAGTCCTTCTTCTAAGTTTTCCTAAAAAACCATTTATCCAAAACACAATCATTTCCCCTGACCAGCGAGTGGGTGTCCAGGGAAGGTGGGGAGACCGCCCTGCATCTCGTCTGCCCGACCTGATGACTCTCCCCCCAGACGCTGTTGATAAAGCCCGACGTGGCTGCGGACGCTGTGTTCCCGCTTATCGCGGGTCACGTGAGCCTGTCCCAGCTCTCCTTGGCCTCTGACGGCCACGCTTTCCACGGTGACTCCCGGGGCCTCTCCCATCCGGTCCTGTGGCATTTTATGTCGCGCTGCTTCCGAATATCCGGAAGGAGAAGATGCACGAAGAGCTCTCACCCCGGCAAACAGATGCAGCCACTCTCCCAGCCGCGCACGTCATTCCCAAAACGACATCCTGAGGCGGCGGCATTGCCAGGCCGCAATCTCGCGGGGCGTGTCCAACCCCGGCGCCTCTCGGCATGCAAGGATGGGATGCTGATTCATTACCATCCCGCTGATTGTGATTCGCAGCTGAGAATGCGGCACTGAGCGCGCAGGCAGGCAAGCGGCTCGGGGAGTGAGCGGCACTAAAATTAGCAGTCAGTTCAATCAACAGGGCAATTTGGTGGTGCGGAGTGGGGGTGGGGTAGGGGGGCTAGTCTGAGCTATCGGAGGTCCAGCCCTTGGGATTTCCTGCCCAAAGTGTTCCTGTGGGAGATGCTATCCTAATTACTGTCACCACCGGGGGGGTGGGAGGGGCCTCACATATCGTTCTCCATATTTCTTCCTTCTTCCGCCTACAGGATCCTTGAAGAAGCACGCAAAGCTGCACATCTATCCCCAAATGCGAGTCCCCCTAAGGGTGATCCGTGGTTATGGCGCAATATGGCCTTTCCTTCAGGGGCTAGCCCCCCCCCCCCCCCGGGGGTGGCATTATGGGGTGAGCGGCCATGGCGGCCTTGCTGCGGGGCCAAGTTCGAAGGTGATGTCGTTAGCGCTCGCAGCGGAGCGCGTGCGTGAGGATCTGGGCTTGGAATCCGATGAACATGAACAGATGTGGCTGTGTTTGGTGCAGGAAGAAAAGGTGAAGCAGAAGGCTCGGGTTACAGGGGGGTGGGGGGGGGGGGCAGTGGTGAACGCCTTGACCCAGGCAGAGCACCTCAACCTCCACCTCCTCCTCCATCTCCGTCCCCCCTCCCACTATACCGGCCGGTGGCACTTCTCTCACTCTTTAATCTCGCCGCTGGTGGGAGACAAGGCTGTATCTCCCCCCCCCCAGCTGGTGGGGAGACTCTGCCGCTATGTCACCGTGCCCTGTCGGCCCCTCCCAGTCCACACTACTCCAAAGGAGGAAGAAAAGAACGGGGAGGGGGGGGGAGAAAAGCGCAGTCCTTGAGGCAGTGCCCCCCCGTCTTCACCTCTCCTTGAACCTACTCTCTCATGTTCACCATGCACACGCACCTAAGTAAATAAGCACTGGCATGGCACCGCGTGGCCTTAGCGTGTGCGTGCTGGGCTCAGATTTCCATGCCCCCCGGTACCGGCCCAACTCACGGGGGGGGGGGGGGGGAGGCTGTACATAGTTTTGCCAGCTTGGTTTTTTTGCCAGCAGAATATGAGAGATGTGTGAGGATTAGATCATCTCATGAATGGGGTGATCATGCATTTCCCAGGATGCCACATTCATAGACAGAAACTTTCTTCACTGAGGAGAGTCGTCCCGTTTGAGTTACAGGCACGTGAAGTGCGAAGTGTTCAGGAATGGAGGGAGCAGGCCAGCGTACTTGTTTACAAATAGTGTGAGATTTCAGGACACAAACGAAAGCGGTTCGGAAGACAAGGTGGAACCCCTCCCCCCCCAAACACACACACAGAGGCTCCACCCTCACATCGCAGCGGCATCAGACCAATCAGGTGTGGAATTTGGTGAGGTGCTTATCACAGCTAATGAGGTGAGGATGGAGGGCCGGCAGCAGCTCCAGATGCACGCAGCTGTTGGGAGGTGAAAAACCTAAACCTGAGATCACTATGCAAACAGCTTGTTTTCCCCAGAGAGAGAGAGGGAGAGGCAGGTAAGAGGAATGGCACAGGCAGGGATGTTTACGCGGCTATAGAGCGTTAAGGCTGACTTGCACTTCTGAGTAGAATCTATGCCATTGGTGGCCACGTAGTCCGAAGCCGGCAGTTATATTACTGGGAAGGTGCGCATCAGGATACAGTGTAGGGAATGATTCGGAGGGACAGTGGAAGAATGCAGACAGCAGAACAGAACTCACGAACCGGATCAGCCCTCGCGTGAGGAGCAGTGACCTCACGCCGATCTCTCTCCCGTCCGCCCCACGGCCCCCCGCCCCATCAGCCCAGATTGCGGTTCCGGCGCCGGCTGGCCTGTTTACAGAGATTCCTGAAAACAAGTAACACACGTGACTGTGAGGAACTAAAACAGGGAGAGCCGCACGAAAACAGGGCGTCGGCCCAATCGGGCTCACAGCACCGCATGTGACACACTGTGCCCGTCTTCAGAAGCAGGGATGGAGGGGCAGAGGGCCGGTCACCCCACCCCCCCCCCCCCCAAGGCCAAGCAGCTCTGCCCAACATTGACAGACAGCCACCTGCCGGCCTAATCTCCCATAATTCCCCTCCTTTGAGGTCGGGATACAGAAGGCGCGCGGACCACGTGTTGCCAGGCAACAGCAGGATTTAACAGGCTTTCCTAAACCCGGCTGGTGTCCGGCGTTGTATAAATCGGGATAAAACTGGATAGAGCACTGACAGCAAATCAGTTTTCATACAGATACTGTTTTCTTCACTAACTGTCATTGCTGCAGTTAAATAGATAACATGCGTTTGATTGCGGGTACCCCACGTCCTTCATCGCTGCATTCCAAACGTGTCCAAACCCTCAGGTTCAGCTGCGACGAGCCGGCAGGGGCCTCCCCTTTCCCCCAGACAGGATCCCCATATCAGCCGGCGGTGGAACGCCGTGTGATGCAGGACGGCCCGTGCGCGGTGACTCACGCCATGTCTCAAGGCCTGATTACGCTGCCGCGATAAGATGCCGTCGCGCCATGAAACGTCCTTCCCTCGGGATGTCGGACTCGCTCCCCAAGACTTATCGGAAACAGCAAATGAACATTATGCTGGGGCCTGTAACCTAACGCATATTAACAGAAATTATAAAACACTTTAACATTCTGGGCTATCATCGTACTCAAATAATGTTTGAAGTAACAAGATACAACGCCATATCTAATCTGGCATTTGTAGCAGGGCGAATTGCAACCATTTAGGCAGAATGTGCCATTAAAGATGGTACTCTGGTGCCATCTGGTGGCAGCACCAGGTCATCACACCAGTACATAAAATGAACGATCTTACTATTGCTTGGAGAATTTTATTTTTCAATTTTATTATTCAAATGGGAGCTGTTAATAAAAAAAAGAGGGCAGACAGTTTTTTTCCCTAACAACAAAGTGTTTTCTCACACCCTAAGTCCTTTTCATACTACATTCAATAAGACATTATTGAAACTGTGTGCATAATAGTATTTATTGGATGAACTGTCTAGTTTTCATTGCTAACCACTGAAATATTATGAATAAAAGTCATTTCCTAAAATTCAAATCTGTGCGGCCATAAAATGTCTGCCTCGTTTAAGCATGCCTTTTAACACCGGTCACACGGAAAGTTACACCTTACCGTGACTGTTGGATTTGCCCGTTTGAGCTCCAAATCTATGACGGAAGCTCTTATGACAGAGTGCATCTGCAGAGGTCGCATGAAACACTACTGGAATCACAGTAATCCTCCAATCTGACATGTGCGGGTGAAGAGAAGCACGTCGGAATCCACGTTTCAGGACTAGGATTGGTTTATTAAGTCATTAGACACTAACAGGCACACAACATGTAGCTTGACACAAGGCAGCAGATTGTTAAAGCCAGATTTCCCCAATATAGTACAAAACGGTGCCCAGACAGCAGAGTCAGCACTGTTCAGGCCGCCCCCCCACCCCACCATCCCGTCCCCCAACCACTCACTCCTGTGGCAGAAACTAGAAGGTATGAAATAGAGTCGTTTGGTCTCTCGGAGCAGATCTTCCGCAGCTGTTTTAATCGTCTAAGAAGTCATCGTCCAGGTTAACATCTGCCGTGTCGATGTCCTCCAGATCGAGGTTGTCCAGGTCTGCGTCCAGATCATCGAGGTCCTGGAGACACAGTGGAATGACAGGATGCGGGCTGTCAGGACCCCAGACGTCACACTGATGTCCACAGCAGCTTTTCAAACTGCTACTAACACTACAACACTCCTCTGACCCACAGGACAACACGTTATCACAGGGGTACCAGCCAGCACGACTGACTGAAGACCTGAACCCACACCCTCAACTGGGGTCCCAGGCCGAGACACTGCTGCTTACCTCCTCTTCCTGTTTGGCTTTGCGAACCGGCTGTTGGACCGTGGGACGGCCCGCTTGCGGCTTCATTTCTCCGCTGCCCAGAGGTTCTGCCGGCTGGGCAGGTGGAGCCGTGCGTGTTGCTATGGTGACATCTGGGGTCACGGGAGCACCCATTTTGAGCTCTGTCGCTTCCTGTGCACACGCCATATGCAAGAGAGTTGGGACGCAGCGGATTAACAAGACGCGGACATGATGCTTGGGATTTAAAGGGTACAATAGTCCAGGGGGGTTGGGGGGCAGGAACACAATGAGCGACCCTCTCCCCCCTACCTCAGCTGGGGCAGGAGCCGCTGTTGGCACAAAGCCTCTGGCTTCTTCCAGGATGTTCCTCTCCTCATTGGGCTGAGAGACAGAGGGAGAGAACAGAAGAACAGTTAAAGCGGAGGGGGGGTTTATCCAGGGGGCTGGCATCCCGCTCCCCACCCACACCTGCCATTTATGTTCACTCACGCTCGGTTACTTTTCACATTCACCATTATCTCCCTTAATTACCAATTTAAAATAAACCCCGAAGCAGAGCTGTCTGAGGATGGAGCCCCCACCAGGGGGGTGCAGCAGTGAGATGCACGGCTGCGCGGCTCACCGTCACCAGCGGGTAGTCTTTGGCCGGTCTCATTTTCCTGGAGGTCTCCTTCAGGTACTGCTCAGCCACGAAGGCCTCCCGCAGGCCGGGGAAGAGGTTCTCGTACTCAGTGGGGTCAGCCAACGCCTCGCCTGCCTTCTGGTTCACCTTGGAGAGACTCTCCCTCCACAGCTTCACTACCCTGCGGGAAAGGGGGGGAGGAGAGGGGAGGGTCACCGGGGGAGGAGGGAACCCTCCTCTGATAGACACAGCCCGGTGGGGGCCTTGGCACGGAGCACGGGAGTGATACCTGGACACCTGGCTGGGCAGGTACGTTCGGGCCAGGAACGCAGCCTCCGGCAAGCGGTTGGTGCGGATCAGGAGCTCCAAGCACTGATCGAGCCTGGGAAGAGGGAGAGAGACTCAGGGGTCAGTATTGGCAGCGAAGAAGGTGCAGACACACGCACAGAGGGAAAGAGAGAGAGAGAATGACAGACATGAGGAGGACAAAAACAGAAAGAGAAAATAACAGAGACAAAGACACAAACGGTGCAGACGCGTTTAAAGACCACATTACATTTGCATTCCTTAAGAATGGGCAAGGCAGATGACACCTTGAGAATGGCCGGGGGGGGGAGCATCTCTTTTAAAGTAACATCAACAGCCCATCTTTTAAAACATCAGGCAGAACAAACAGGTTTCAGTGCCATGCTACGGAGATCAAAGAGCAAGGCAGAGAGTCTGTTCTGAATCTACCAAGGGCTGCTGACAGTGACCATACAGTCTGCATGCATCTGCGCAGCTCTCTCCTTGCAGCCAATGGGGAAGCTCAGGGCCCACAGCTCCCACCGTACAGCCATTCCTATTGGTACATCTCATGCACCCCCCATTCCCCATGACAAAGACCTCTCCCACAAAGACTCCCGCTATTCTCCACGCCGCCGAACTCGGGGTACGTACTTTCCCTGCAGGAAGTAGGTCATGAAGGCCACGTTGTTCTTGCCGTCGCGTTCGGCATGTTCGGCCAGCCGACTCACCATGGCGGCGTTGCCGGAGGCCGTGGCCAGCAGCAGCAGGCCGCCATAGTCCTGCGCGTAATGCAGGCACTCCTGGGCCAGGCTGAACTGGCAGCGGCCGATGGCCAGCTCTGCAAGCTGCTTCCACTTCTGCTCCGACTGGGGGGGGGGCGGGGATTCATCCATCAGCGTAAACGAATCATCGCGCCGCAAAACGTGCCTCAACACATGGGATGTGGGACCCACCTCCGCCTCCACGGCCAGCTGGTAAGCGATCTTCAGCTCCCCCAGTTGCAGCGCCAGTTCAAACCGGTGCTCGGGGTCCGTGGACACGGCCAGGGCCTGCTGTTTGAAGCCCTGCGAGCGGGACACCGAACACAGGCTGGTCACATGACATGGCCTCCTGGCTAGTTACATGACATGATGTCATCAGGGGTGACCATGGTCGCCCCACCTGCTTCTCCAGGAAGTGTGCCACGCGTGTCCTCTGCTCCTTGGGGATAGTAGGCAGCACTTTGTCGGCCATGCCGAAGTCCCGGCGCATGACGGCCGTCTGGTACTCCAGCACGGACACCAGCAGCGAGTAGCTCACGATGTTCAGCTCCTTGTCGCCCAGGTAGAGCCGGTCGTCCTTGGGGATGTAGCCCAGCAGGTACATGGTCCTGAGGCAGAGCGGAGGCCCATCGGCGTCAGCCCAGAGCACCGGCGCCGAGCCGCTGGCCGTGCAGGTCGCTACGTATCCGGCCTACCTGTCCAGGTGAGCGATGGTGACGATCTCCCCGCCCACAAAGTAGTTGAGTCTGTTGACGGAGCTGGTGTATATGAAGCAGTCGCCCACCCACAGGCCGGTTTTCACGATCTCCTGGATCTCCCCTTGGACCTAGAGCGCAGACAGAGGCCGGACACCCCCTTGTGAAGTGGTGAGATGCCTACAGATTTCAGGGTGACGGTCCATAGCAGCAGATGCCTTCTGGACCGTTTCTTTGGCGTGTAACCGGACATACCTCAAAAGCGTCCTCGATGCCATCCTCTGTGACTCCCTCGTTAGACTCCTGTGCCGCTGACACCTTCTCAGATAGGTACTTGAGGATGAAGAAGGATTCCTCGGTGGCGATGCACACCAGCTCCCCCGAGTCTGACCAGAAGATCTAGGGGCCCAGAAATGAGTCATGTTCCAATGATCTGCTGAGCAGAATTTTGCCTTAAGGGGGCCGCGTGACAGCAGGTGGACTCACGTGTTTGGGCTGGATCTCAATTCGGCGAATCAGCTCTGTGTTCTCCCAGTCGTAAAACGCCAGGCCGTTCACGGACCGGACTCCCAGCAGGAACCCTCCGTAGATACCTTCAGGAAATAACTCTTCAGAGGAAGATCCGGGATCGTGGAGATGCACACGGCCGCTCAAATCAAACTCGCTCACAACCTACCTTCTGCCCCAAAATCTGGTTTGAAGGACTTCTTCTCCTTGAAGTTCTTAAAGATCTTCACCACGCTGTTGCTCTCCCGGATCGCATACCTGCAACACATCCAACACGTTCAGTCTGACGGTTTGCCAGAAACAGGGCCAAAAGCAGCAGGATAATAGGCGGTGGGGACAGGCTGCCTTACTCTGAGGAGTCGTGGGCCCACACAAACTCCTGCGCCGAGCCGAAGCTCTTGTTCCTCAGTGCCATGGCCGTGTAGATGATGTACTCTCCATCTCCACACACGACTACAAACCTGCAGCGAAATACAGAGGCATCTCACACCGGAAAGGCCAGACAGCCAGGAGATTAGAACCTTAACCAGAGAAGATGTTCTAAGCAGAGTAACCCGCAGGAGGAGTTATCAACCTGGGCTTCACAGACACACACTATACGGGACTCCCCCCCCCCGCCTCAGGGGAAGTGAAACATGTTCAAGAGGAAGCTCTCAAAGAAAGAAAAATTAAAGCAATATTATTTTCATGAGAACACATTGTTAGGAGGTGGGAAGTTAGCATTGGTCTATTTTCACTTGGGGGTCCTTGGATGAAAACCGTTACTCCTGGAGAATGAACAACACAAAAGAGGGAGATTTAGATCAGGGATGGGCAACTGACGGTTTTTTCGGCCCGCCTGCTAGGCGCAAATATTAAATGTATGTTTCATAAATAAACAAAACAGAAACACTATGAAATAAATACTAGTGCATCATGCTGCCCGAGCACTAGGAGGAGCTGGAGATAGTTACCAGAAGGAATGTAACTACAGGGATGAGTTGAATGTCCGGTTGACACAAGAATTCAGGATGAATAATGCATTCTTTCCAAAGCTGACTGACATCTGATAATTAATGATAAATTTCCATGCCTGTCTTCAGATGTTCTGTCTGTATTGTATTGTATTACACATTTTAAAAGCCAGATTTAGATGGCTCATGTACTTTGCATGTTGCACTTGCTCCTGTGTGCATTTTACATAATACTGTAGTATTTTGGCAGTGTTTTCAAAAAGTACATTGATTTCTTCTTTCTTGTTAATATACAGGTCTGTGTGCATTTACATTATTTCAACCTGATTTAGGATGTCCTGCAGACCAAGTACAGAACGCTGGAGAATTCAGTTCTAAATATATCACATCACAAAATAAATACAGAAATAGCTGTTGTACTACTTTGTATTGCTTGCATGTGTTGGGCCAATACTGGAGTGGCTACTTGTTCAAAAAAATCTAACTAGTCCCATCATAACTGTTCATAATCTATAAGGCCCGACTGAAGAATAAAGTTGTCCATCCCTGATTTAGATCATGGGGTCAATCTGTCGCTAATCTGGACACAGCCAGCGGCCGAGGCTGCGTGGGGGGGGGCCTGATAGCCCCACCTGCCGTTGGGGTTGTGCTGGATCGTCTGGGGGTAGATCTCGCAGCTGCCCATGTCCTTGACGGCCAGGGGCAGCCGCTCGCCATCCTTGATCTCCGCCTCGCCCATGGCCTTCAGGTTGGCCTGCTGCACTTCCGAGTGCTTGGCCCAGATGATCTTGCCATTGGCGTCCATGGACATGGCAGGCTCCTCGCGCCCAAGCTGTGAGGACAGTGATCGGGGGGGTGGGGGGGGGTTCAGGTGGGTGTCTCACAAGTAACAAAAGCCACCCGATCCTGGGAATAAACAGAATCAGAAGGAGGGACCAGGCTGCTTGGACACTGGCAGGCCGACGCGACACACACCTTAATGATGATGCTGCCCTCGTCATAACCCAGGGCCACGCTGTTGGAGCCGCGCAGACCCGACACGCACCACACGCGCTCCATGCCGTAGTTCAGCGTGCTCTCCAGCCTGTAGGTGCTCGAGTGCCAGATGCGCACTGTGCCTGTGAAGGGGGGAGGGAGGACAGGGGGAGGGGAACTGGTCACAAGAGCAGATAAACATGAGGTGGACGCGGCCGGCGGTCCCAGGGCGACACCCACCATCCTCAGAGCCCGTGATGATGATGGGCAGCTCGGGGTGGAAGCTCACGCAGGACACGTTCTGGGCGTGTCCCTCCAGAGTCTGGACACAAGTCTTATTCTGATTGGAGAGAGGGCCTGTCAGTGTCTCTGGGCACAGGGCAAAGCACACTGTGGGTAAAATAACTACGAGCACAGCACCCTCTAGTGGCAGCATGCTGATACCTGGTAGTCCCAGATCTTGACAAGCCGATCGTCAGCCCCGGAGATGAGGTAGGGTTTGTCGCCCCCGCTGTAGTAGTCGATGCAGTTCACCCCCTTTTCGTGCCCCTCCAGGGTGAAGTTGGGGGAGGAGGAGCCAAGCTGCCAGACCTGAAATGTACTCAAGGGTCAGAACTGCAGGAAGCCCCTTAGGTGGGCTGACTCCACATCTAATGCAGAGCTACACACTTATATACAATGATGCGTGTGCGTGTTCCTGTTCTTCGAGATGCTCCTTTGCCTGTTCTGGATATAGAGGCGAGCTCTCTAATGTGGGGCCGATCTCTAGAAACACGCCAAAAGAGAGTCTGCCATGTGCAGTGTGTCCCTCCGCCTTGCCAGCCCCCCCCCAGGCGTCTTACCTTGATGGTCCTGTCGAGAGAGGCGCTGGCAAACTGGTTGTTGTCCTTGGGGTTGATGACGATCTGCATCACGTAGTGGGTGTGGCCCTCGAACACCTGACTGCAGCACCACTTCTTATCCCAGTCCCACAGCTTGATAAGCATGTCGTCTGTATCCAGACACAGAGACACACAGACAGACCCTGTTACTGGCAGAATACCTTTCTTATACCAGATGTACAAGCTGCTTAGATTAGCGATAACTGGAATATGCATTGTGATGCGAGCAGGAGAGCGTCGGCTGTCCGCACCGCTGCTGGTCAGGATAAAGGGCTGCGTGGGATGCACAGCGATGCAGCGGATATAGTCCGAGTGTGCCTCGAACATGTGCACGCGCTCCAGGGTGTTGTAGTTGAACACGCGGATCTGCATGTCGTCCTGCAGGGGGCGAGAGAGTGCGGGGCGGGGAATTAGCAGGGACCACAGCTGCACCAGGTACCCAGACAGCACCGCGATGGCACTCACCGCCCCTGTGATGACCCAGTTCTTCCTTGCGACGAACTTGGCGGCCCTGACCGGCAAGTCACACACCTCGAAGGTCTTCACAAGGGTCTAGGGATTGGAGAGAGATGTGATTAAATAATGGCAGCTCCGGGTCAGATGCCCCTCCCCGGGAGTCACTAGTGAGCAGAAGCCGGGGCCCCTTACCTGCGTCTCATGGTTCCAGACGCAGACGCTGCCGTTGTACAGGCTGGCCACCATCCATGGCTCGGTGGGGTGGAGGTCCACGCTCTTCACACGGTCCGAGCGGGCGGTCAGCTTCCGCTTGATGTCTAGTCTGAGAGGCTGAAGGGCGGCAGTGACAGGAGATGAGAGTGACCCTCTCCATACAGGTACCTGGCACCCTACTTGCATTAAACAGGGGTCTGCTACTGGATTCTGAGGGCAGTCTCCACCAGTAACATAGCTATGAACAGGTATCAGAGAAAGGTTATTACAAATAAATCAAATGCAGATGGCATTCACGTACAGTACTATGCAAAAGTCTTAAGCAGTCAAAAAAATAGTTAAGGATGTTTATTTGTGTATTAAGTGCACAATTGCTCCGCATAATTTAACATTGGAACATTAGAAGCAACACAATAAAAACTAGTAAAAATTCCTTCCGTCACTGATATCTAGTTGGATGGCTAGATGAACACCGATTCAGTTTCCAAACCTCTCCACGGGGCACCCCAGCCACTCCATGCATGCATTACATTTCACCACCAGCTCACTTAATTTACTTGGTTAAAAAAGTTGATGACATATTGATTACATATAAGTGTGTTAGTGGTTGAGTAAAAAAAAAAAAAATCATAGGTGTATTGCAGAGGTGAGGAACCATTCCCATGGAGGGCCAGTGTGGGGGCAGGTTTTTGGTATGACCTCTCAATCAGCCAATCACAGCGGGTCCCCAGGACTGGAGATGAGAACCACTCTTATTACTGGCTGATTGAGAGGTCACCCCAAAAACCCGCACCCACACCGGCCCTGCATGGGACAGGTTCCCCACCCCTGATTGTATTGCATGGTTGCTGCAAATAATGGGGTGATTTTAGCAGAGGTCTTGTAATGGCTCAGCAAACAAATTGACAGGCCTAGCAGCATAGTTTGACACCAATATAAAGATCATCTAAAGATAATTTTCTTTGACAAACTTTTGCACAATACTGTATATATGGATTTTACACATTATACAATTGAACAACTAACGATATAATACCGGAAAAATATTCAAACATGTCAAAGTAGCGGGTCTTGTTCTGTAGGAGCAGATGTTACATACGGAGGAAAAACAGGCAGTTAGATCTGAAACATTACCTTCTTGTAATTGTACTTTAACTGTAATTTTTCTGATTAGCTATGCCACGCAGCTGGAAGGTAAATACACCAAACTGAGGCTGAAATTCGTTCACTAATAGTTACCGGCCATAGTTTTGAAAACAGTATAAAAATCAACAGACATACATATAACTTATTACATACAGATATAATGTACGTAGAGATCATAAGTCAAAACGCTGGCTATGCACGGAAGGATCGCCGGGCCTGGACGGAATCACAAGCTGCCCGGCTCTGTGTCACGGTCGCCCTGACCGAACACCACATACTTCACAATTAAAGCGACCCGACAACAGGTCCACAAGCCCACGGTGCATAAAACACATTTACAACAACTTACCATGGTTTCAGGCACCGGCCGTCGACTTCACTGTATCCGGGTCCCTGAGACTCTCAGTCCGCTGGTAAGCCTGCGTCGCTACGGTAGACGTGGAGCTTCCTGTTCATCGCGAGATTTACAGTTGGGGTACGAGTTCTGGCGAGATTTCTGGTTACCGTAATATCCCGAAGAGATGTCACACTGAACGTGTTGCGTCAAAAAGCGCACAACGAGTTTGTACCGTACTCTTCCGCGTAGAATATAACAACTAACTGAAATAACTACGAAAACCAAATCATAATATTTATTACATCAGTATAAAGGATTGATAGAAAATAGATTAAAACATGTTCCTTTCACCACAGTACATGTACGGAATTTTTAGATCGACATTCGAATCAGAAGTGATTCATACAAGTATTTTTTTTAAGTGCTAGAGCTGACTAAAGCAATTCATACTAACAGATCATTAGTTTCTTCAAGGACTCAGAACTATGCAATAGCACTTTTCTTTATTTAAGCCTCGGTGTGATTCTTCCTCTGGAAAGTGTAATTAAGCAAGGTCTCAGTGGTAATTATTCTCTCATTTGCGTCACCAGTGAATTATTGTAGTGCATTTCCGTATCAATAACTCAATCGTTTATTAAGTCATAAAGATTTTAATTTTCATTTTTATAAGGGTTGTCAGATTAGGTCAGCTGGCTGACGTGAGATTTTCAATTCGTGACAAGCCTGCACTCGCATGCACAAATATTTAATTACATCTATGTAACAGTTTTACTAATTTGTGGTACTCTTTTCGTGTGGTTAATTTTAGATTTAAAATGAAATAATGCAATTTTATCGTAAGACTTATAGGCCTATGAGAATGAGAGTCTGAAAGCGTCAGTGTCTCGCCAGATGTATGAGTTGGCTGCCCTGTGTTATATGCTGGGCCTTACGTTCCGGCCCCTCCACGACCCTGGTCAGTGTAAAAGACTAAGATAGATGGATGGATATACATTTGATAGATATGATTAAATATGAATACAGCACGCCCTCAAATTCACAGTCACCCTCACAGCCGAGGGGCAGAGGATCCGGCCCCTACGGGGACAGCCTCATTCCTCATGCTTTCCCTGTGTGATGCGGCACGCTTCTATTCCCACCCCTTTTCTTTCAGCAAACTTCTGCGTTAACAATTGCTGTCTACCGACATCACTCAGTTTCAATCTCAGCTAGTGACGTTCATTATAATCCCTCCCGTAATCAGGTTTGCAAAAGTCTATTAATAACATTGACTTGTGTGTGTGTGTGTGTGTTGATAAAGTCATGTGACCCGTTTACTTGTATCTCATTACCGGTCATTCTTATTACCACCCTCTCCTTTTGGCACCTACTCCCACACTTCGATGTCCCAGCCTGTCCCTAATCCAGTACCCATTTTACTTCCCCTATATGTCTTTTTATTCCTCTCCATTGTTATCTGTGCCTATTTTCACTCGCCTCCCTATTCCACTTTTTCATCCCTGGGCCGCGTGGTTCGTTTTGCCTGGAGCAAGTCTTACCCATACCCTCACATACAATGAATAACACACACACCATACAATGTGTCATTTTTAAAATATAAAATGCCAAAATGCCATTTAATCACCTTACATACATGTAAACATTCCGTCCAGGGTGTACCCCAGCCTCACGCCCTGTGCTGCCTGGGATAGACTCCGGGCTGCCTCTTGTGATCCTCCTCAGCGGTTGGAAGGTGAATGAATAGATGGATGTGTAAACATAACAGTAAAATAAGTATAATAATTACATGCTTTATTTTTTCTTGAACACCTGATGACAAACTTTGTCTTCACATGTTAGCTCCTGAAATGTAAAAGAAGCCAATTAATCCAGTGCAACAAACTACAGGAGAGAAGTTACAGAAAACTGTCTGCAGTTCCAACTCTCTCCAGTAGAGGGAGAGACCCCATTACTTAACGCATTGCCTTTAATTTCTAAATAAGGTATATGTGCCCGGTAGTTCACTCACTAAGTGCAGCAGGTTCCCCTCTATCCAATGTTTCCATCCCCGGCTGGCCTTCTCGCCCTTCTGAGTACAAACCAGCTTGTCTCCATCCCAGGTCACCAGGGTCTGAAATACACATAGCAGCATAGTTACCATGGACATTGCTTGAGGAGAGTAAAGCTTGTCCCTCCGGAAGGATGGTCTGAAAGGCATCTGGTTGAAGGTGTGTCCTGGTCCTCTCCCAGTGTTCCCAGCAGTGAGCAGAGCCTGTGGCTCAGTAACTGATTGTTTAAGGCATTATTGCATAAAGGCTGGATAGAAAAAACAGGGATCTCTAGAGAAGAGGGTATAGAAAGCTTAGGAACGTCCAGCAGAGTGAGAACTGGGAAATAGAACCGGGAAATAGTTCCAGCTGGATGCTTTGGGGGTGGGCGGATGTCCCACCTTGACCATCCTGTTGTCTAAGCCCTTGGTGTGCTCCTCAAACTCCACCCCCACTGTGAAGTCCAGCTCGTAGTTGCGGAAGGTACTCAGAGTCTTGGTCTCAAACTTATCGCCATCCTGAACAAACACCTTGGTTTGAGTCAGGTGCTGGGCAATCTTTCGGGTGGCAAAATCGATGTCTGCAGGAAAAATGCAGAAAGAAGCACCTCAGTTTATCACCACAAATAATGCAGGTCGCAGCCTTGCCAAGCTCTGATTATTTCTTATGCTCTTACAGGACTGCTTTGGTGTCCGGGTTTTCAAGATGTTTTGGTGGATGAATATTTTCATGACACAATAACAATCAACTCAAAAGTGCGGTGATATTCATGCTACATTTCCCAGAAATAAAAATTCAATTCCACATTTTACATTTTCATAACCTCTTTATTTAGCCTTTCAAATGATGTTTTGTTGCACCTCCATATTGGTGTAATTTACAGTCTCCCCCATTGATTCAAGGTACCAAAATGAAACTTTAAGGTGCAGCTGCAGGGAAGAGACAATATGAATTGCTGATAAATAGCTGAATAATGAAAGGCCTCAGACTGTAATTGGCGTCGAGGGCGAAGCCGCCAAATGGGCTGGCTTTGCATTAGCGCGATGTGAGCCAGACCTAATGTTTCACAGAGGGGTAAAACTGCAGAGGAGGCTAAATCCGTAATTATCCCGGGACAGCAGTAATGGATGGATTTGTGTGCTGAAAGTCATGCAGCGATGACAGAGTGCTCTACACTCTACTTTCTCTCTTTTTCCTGTGGATCAGTAACCGGAGATGTCTCTCACCCAGAGCCTTCATGTAGTCCTCGAAGTTCTCGTTGCGAACCATCTCCCATTTTCCGTTGTAATCTGCAGGCATGTTTGTGTGATGGTGGGCGTGCGGAGTGCTGTGGGTCGGCGTGGAGACGGCGAAGAGTGGCGGAGGAGAGCGGCAGTCCTTGCTGTTCCTTTTATATGTTCTCTCTCCTCCATTAGTGAGTGCCAGGGTGCAGAGGCCAGCCGATAAGGCCGTTTATGGCCGAGGGCAGCCAGGTGGGGAGGGCTGCGGGGTGCGGGGGGCGCAGGGGTCAGCCAGCACTGCCACGGCACAGGATGAAATATTAATTGCGGTGCAGTCAGAACGGGGAGAGGAGTGGAGGTGAGTATGAGAGCAGGGGTGGCTTCAGGAAACCAGGACGGCTCGCCTTGTTCTTTAAACTGCGGCTGAGAAAGAGTCTGGCACTATCAATCAGACAGCGCTGCGGCAACCCGCAGGGGGCGTCTGAGTTTAAAGAGGTGTTAAAGTTGTCAGCAGCATACAGACAAATCTTTTCAAGGGCCACTTTGAATTGCGCACCCCCGATAGGCCATGGCTGTAGAATCCGCTGTGGCGAGGGACCCAGGGCTCACGAGTGCTGTCCTTGCCTGACCATGAGGGCTGCAGCCTGGCCCCTGCCTTTGCACAGCGGGCTGCTGACGCTTCGGAGGGAAGACTCATTATGACCTGCATCCTGCAGAGTTGCTGAGGAGTGCTGAAGTGTGTTAACGGTGTTTCTGATGCACCTTAGAATCATTAGTTGTTAAAAATGCATGTGCCAAGTGTCATTACGTTTCACAGATCAGGCTTCCTGCTTTGGGACTGGCCAGGTAGGGGCTGCTGAGGCCGTTGGGGAGACATCTCTCCAGATCACCCCAGGGCCACCTCATTCCGCCCCCCTCCCGGTCCTCAGAGGACCAATTTGGACAGACACTAAGACAGAATGATTCTGTTGCAATGTTCCAAAGCCCCAAGTCACCCCGTTCTCCACCCAAGGGGAAGATGCCAGGGAACATTATGCTTTTGTCATTTTTGCCACGGTTGGCAAAGAATCCTGTGGAAAGGGCCACAGAGGTCATCTCTCTTGAGCTTCTGAGTGTGAGGAGCCAAAGGTCTGACATTGTAAGCTGCTTCCTATCAGTGAGATAATGGCAGTGATGCAAGTGTGAGAGCGGGGCGGACTCTGAAGGCTGCACCTGCCGCTTATCTCCCCGCTTGACCTTCGAACCGAACTCAGCTGGCATCTGGCACCGAAGCAGGCTGCCTGACCTGTCACCGCTTAACACAAAATATATTGCACCCCGCAGTGTGCTGCGTTGTGTCAGCAAACCAGGCACCTATGGATCATTCCGGGCAGTGCATTAAATAGGACAGGGTGCGAAACGGGCTTGATGGATTTGCGGGGGAACGGATGAAGTATGGGTCAGGAACGTGTGCTCATGTGAGACGTCCAGCTGACCCGATGGTGATATTCACCTCTGTCTCTCTCACATTAACATTCAGATGACAGATTTCACCCCTGTACAGAACACTCAGAAGCACTGGTGAATTATTAAAGTGCTGCCACCAAGGACCAGCAGGCTGTTTGAAAGCACTCCCTGCTAAACGTAGGACTGCGCTCTGCTAAAACAGGGCCGCAGTCTGACTTCGACAGCCTCACGCATTGACTCAGATCTCCTGCCCCTTCATGCACTACAGGAGTTAATCTCTGACATGAACTGCAAAATAAACAATCACTGACAACACCTTAACTCAATGTGGGAGAAACTGCAGTGGAGTCAGGGGTGTGATTTGTGACAGGGGGATTTAGATTTCAAGGGAAATTAGAGGTGATCTGCCTGAATGTTTCTCAAATGCATCTTGTGTGTTTAATGTTGCCGTTCCTTTCTGCAGCGGCTTTCGCGTGTCTTAAGGAATGGCAGTCTGTTTACTCACAGTGTTTTACAATCCAGTCTGGAAATACCTCCCAGTAAAGTCAGCTCAGAACGGCACAGACAGCTTGCGCTATAACTCACGGGCTGAGGGTTAACAAGCATATTGGCAATAATTAAAATTAATAAGGTGTACCTGCAAGGGCAGTTTAGAAAAGCTTTTATGACGGCAACTTTTTTCATGGACCTGTGATGAGACTGCACTGTGCTGTTTGGCCACTGGGGGGCACTGCTACTATCTGCACTGCTAATGATTTGCAAGCTGTGTTTTGCCGCCCGTCCTCTCCGGTCTCAACAAATACATGAATTATTTGTGTGCATGCCGTACCCTGTATTACCTACATGAGACGGCACTCTGCAAAATGATCCTCCCGCAAAACATAAATTTTTAGGACCCCTGCCTGAAGCATGCATGACAGTGGTGAGGGTGCGGGGGTTTTGTCACATGATAAATAATTTTCACATTCCGCAGAGGAGCATCAGGAGGCGGGTAGCCCCCCATACAATATGCTGGTTGTGGTTTTGGCCTTCAGTTTCAGTCCCAGATGGGGGAGGGTATTGGCCCTTTAAAGGAGGCCTTCACCCTGGAGGCTCATGGGAGTTTTACTTACACAAACGTCTGATGGCAGAACGAAAAATGATTGGTTCAGAGAGATAACCAATTAGATTATAGAGGAGGTGGGTCCTACCAATTAGATGTCTTGGTCCTGCCTCCTGTAGTTGCTTGAACTCACCTCCTCTGAAATTGGTTTTCTCTCTGAACCAATCATTTTTCATTTTGCCCTCAGAACATTTTTGTGTAAGTAAAACTCGCGAACACCCTGGAATGTGGTGTGTAAAAGTGGATAATATAGAGCTGGAATAGTGTAACAGAGACAGAAGGCAGGTAGGGGGTAATGCCTGGGTGTGGAAGCCCAGGCACATGGCAGGTGGGGGGCTTACTTTTATTAATAGTCTCACAATGGGGTGATTGATTGCCCATTAATAATGCACAGCACAGACACCCCAGTGAATCAGGGGTAGGGACTGTTTATCAAGAAGCAGACTCAGGCTGAGGCAAGGTGCTAATAGCTCCCTATTAAAGACATGAAACAGCCCCCCAGCCGCGTCACCATCAATGCCACGTCCGTGGCTGACAGTGTCACATGGAGCCGGGTCACTGCTTATCCCAGATCGCTGAGAACAGAGCTGCCCATGTTTCAAGATCCAGCCTCGTTTGTACGATAATGAAATGTCGCAGCTAAACGGGGGTGACAGGACGACATGGAAAAGTGCTGCTGAAACAGCCAGTGAGCACGTGCCTGTGACACAGGGGTCGGCTCAGACCCCCGTTTAATGTCTTTCCGCCACTGCATGCTCACCGAACGCAAGCATGGGAGGTGTAGCCCTTTGAGTTAAGCTCCATTGGGAAAATTGTGCTTGCTACTCCGCCGTCGAGAGTGCGAATATGTGTTTGACCTTGTGTTGAAGGCCTTTAAACCGCGTTGAAAGAGATTATAGCATATAGCCAGAGAAGCTTACAGGCAGAAACACCTTCCCCTTTATAAGAAGATATGGAAGAATGATCAATATTCAGAACAATATTAATAATGTTATTATCAACTGTATCAAATTCACTGGTATGTGAGGGTGATCTGCAATGGGTTGGCGCCCCATCCTGGGTTGTTCCCAGCCTTGTGCCAATAGCCCCCGGAATAGGCTCCGGACCCCCTGCGACCTTGAATTGGACAATTGGTTGCAGAAGATGAACAGATGGATGGATGGATAGTATCAACAGTAACATTAAAAGAGATGGCTGTAAACATTTAATGCCTTAATTGTGATAATAAAGCCAATCACTTTACTTGCATTACATTTACTTAATATTATTACAGATGCTTTTATTCAAGGCACAAGTGAGGAAAACAGCACATCACACATTCCATTAGTCCTAAGTCGGCTAAGCTGAGCTTCCACTGAATATCCAGGAATGACTGTAAGCAGTACTGGGGCAGGAGCTACAGAACCTCTTCCAAACAGAGCAAGAACCTAATAAGACAAGTATTCAAAGCAGCAGACTCAGGGAAACACCACGGATGTCCAGGGAATGTGGATGGGTGCGGGCTAGCTGAGGCTTTGCATGTGAATCAGTGTCAGAGGAGCAGGGTCAGGACTTTCCCAGAGCAGCTGTGGCGATTCTGCATACTGGGCCATGGGACGTGTCCGCATACCGGCGATCCGCCACTGGGCCATGGGACGTGTCCGCATACTGGCGATCCGCCACTGGGCCATGGGACGTGTCCGCATACCGGCTATGAGTGTGGTGGTGCAGGTGGGGGGCGGGTGACATGCTGACACTCTTTCTCTCTTTCTGTAAGCTGCAGTGCATTCTGCACAAAATTTTACGTATGATTATCCATCTCAGTTTCTCTTTAGGGAATGAACCCAGCAGATTGTAATCAGTGGTAGCAATACAGCAGTAGAATATTAGCAGTATATTGGTAATATTGCAGGGAATTAGACCCGAAGATTAATTTAGTGTTGGTGACAATCACAGTCAGGGCTTAGCAATATAGTAGTACCCTAGCAGGTCACAGTCAGTGTTAGTAGCATAGTATAACTATAGTGAATTAGAGTGCTGGCAGTTCAGCAGTACTTTTCCAGAACACTGTCAGTGTTAGTAGTACAGAGGTACTCTAGCAGTGTTAGCAGATCAGTAGTATTCCAGCTGATCATGGTGTTAGCAGTACAGTATACTTTAGCAGATCAGGGTGTTAGCAGTAGATTGGTACTCTAGCAGATCAGTCAGTGATAGCTGAAGAGTAGTACTCAAGCAGATCACAGTGTTAGTAGTACAGTAGTACTCTAGCATATCACAGTGTTAACAGTGCAGTAGTACTCTAGCATATCACAGTGTTAACAGTGCAGTAGTACTTTAGCATATTATGGTGTTAGTACAGTAGTACTCTAGCAGATCACAGTGTTAGCAGTGCAGTAGTACTCTAGCAGATCACAGTGTTAGCAGTGCAGTAGTACTCTAGCATATCACAGTGTTAACAGTGCAGTAGTACTCTAGCATATCACAGTGTTAACAGTGCAGTAGTACTTTAGCATATTGTGGTGTTAGTACAGTAGTACTCTAGCAGATCACAGTGTTAGCAGTGCAGTAGAACATCCTCAAATTAGAGTCAACCTTCCACTGGTGATGCCCCCTTCCTGCCTTCCCAGCTCAGCCACCCATGCTTTAAGATGGCTCGATGGAGCTGTAGTTGATTCTGCTTCCTGCTCTGGCTTTCATCAGGGCCCCATGTTCTCATGTGCTCTATCCTCTGGGTTCCCTTTACCAAAGAAACATCTTGGCATTATCAAACAGCTCCCACATATCAAACGCTGTCTCCTCCTTTTGCAGTCTACAGGGCTCAGATTCTACACTGTAAACGTCTTCCAACACTCTGCTAACAAGTCAATCACCTACTATGTCTAGAATGTTCTTCAGTTTAATTCTTGCTTGCTGACCGTGGTTTGAACACATCAGGTTTTCAGGACCAAGTGAAACATTGGATGAAATTATTCAAATGTATTAATTTTACCCCTGCATGTGGTTTATTTTTTATTTTGAAAAGCAAAAGTACAGCAGAGATTTAGTCACGTTTCTGCTACATTTCCCCCAATATGCTCTGCAAGGCTTCCTTCTCATTTCCCTCCAAACAGATTTCTTTTCAGCCAATGTCTGTTTGCACATCATTACAAGCAATATGGAATCTGACACAAGCTTAGCAAAAATGTCAGTAGACTCGCTGTCACATGGGGCTGTTTTAACTGTATCCACGCCTTCAGGCTGACAGAAGTATACGGGGCCCCGGGGACACGTTGCTTGGGGCCGCCAGCTGGAAAAGGCCTGTCACTGGTGACTGATTTCAGTTACACGGACCAGCTCTGGAGGTCAGCTCTGAATATGATGAGTATGTTTTCAAAATGGATCTTTTATTTCATATAGGGCAAAATGGGGCACAACGGCCCTTTGATCTGCCTCTAATCTCTCGTAAATCACAGGGGAGATTGTTGTTGTGGCACTTTGGATTTAAAGGCCATTTGGTAGGCAAATAAATATGAACGCGATAAGAGCCAGTTAGAGGAGAATGAGATGTGTCTGCATAGACGGGTCTTTCAAGGCTGCCAAGGGGGATCATTCTTCTCATTCATTTTCTTCATGATGTCGATAATGCTGCCCTTATTACACCATCGTAAACAACTTCTGAGGCTGCCTGAGGTGCTGGTGGGGGGGGCTAGAAGGATAGCCACTGTCAAAACATTTTACACATTGCTGCATATAGTCAACCAGACTTACTTTATACCATGGAATTTATGCTGAGGCAAATTCCTGCCCTGCCATAAGGGTGTGTATGTGAGTCCCAGATGCCATCATATGTAAAGCTGTACCTTCACAAACAGATTTTTTCCTATGTTATTCTCACATAGAAAAGTCAAACTGCACACCAGGCTGATTTTACATCATGTTCACACTGGTTTGAGTCTCATAAATGTCAGTGTGCATCACTGTGTGCGTGTATATCTGTGTGCATACGTGTCTCTGACTAAATCAGTCTAGACCAAGTATAATACTGAGAAAATTCAAAAAGGCGAAAAGAAACTGAAAAATGAGAAGTCATCAGCTAGCACGCTGTGACGCAGAAATGATGGCGATGTGCGTTTCATTGTAACGGCATTCCAATGGCCTTTTCCCCCAGAAGCGGCACAAATCAGCCAGGACGCTTGACAGGAAGGCAAAGCACCTCCTGCCGTCACGATGAGCGCCGTGCGGCTCTGCAGATTAGGCAACTTCTCCCGACATTACGCTGTTAAATTCTGAGCCCAGCTTTTCTGTGGTGCCGTGCTGGAGCCGTGTTTCAGGTCCAGAGCCAGTTTTTTTGTGGTGGAAACGTGCAGAACTAGTTTTCCGGTTTTCTAGTTTTCACTGGGAAAGTATATGGCACCGGCTCTGGCAACGTGTTGGTGGAAACGGGGTAACTGAGGCCCTTAACCCTCAGAACTGCTCTTGGGTGTCAGATTAATGGCTGACCCTGTGCTCAGACCCCAAGATTCAGTCTTACCTGTATAGCTGCCCCACCGGATGGGATTTGTGAGAACCAATCATGCTCACGTATCTGTACTTGTATGAACATTACTCTGCCATACATACGCCACCTGCAGGAGCACATGAGGCAGTGGGACAACTCCCCCCCCCCCCGCTCCTCCACCAGGTCCAGGCTGACCCTGGTTGTCTCCACCAGATGAAGCAGGTGGCTGATTGAATCCCCAGCATTTTACTCAGCCTCCATGCTGAGAACATTTCCAGAGATCCGACTGAGTATACATTCACTGGAACAGTTCACTTGAATGTTTCCTCCAGCGCTGGTTGGTGATTGTAACAACACTGTCATTCCAGTACTGACCAGGGCAACAAAGACAATTCCTGGTCCTACAGTCCAACACAGTTGCAGAATTCATGTATGAAACTGCTTGATAGCCCTGTAGAGGTTAACGATTCTGTTCTGCTAGCTTTCCAGGGGGCAGCTAATCTGAATTGTTCCTTTAAACTGTCCAGAGTGATTCCAGGTTGAAACATTTATGATTGACTCTACACTCAGAAGAGAAGGAAGCATTGAACTACTGACAGGCCAGGTCAGACCTCCTCACTGCTTCATAAGAACTTGTGCACGGTTCTCGAAACTAGTGGTCCTGCCAAGATGTTCGTAGAGCTCCCCTGGGCCTCCTACAGGCGGCCGTAGTTTCAGACCCCGGAGGGCCAGTACTAAGATCATGAAACACTGCTGTGTGGTACAGAGGCCAGAGAAGGCCATTCAACTCTTAGGCCGCACAAGGAAAGCAATTCTAATGTTTGGCGGGACACCCCCGAGGATTCCCCCCCCCCACCTTAATTTCCTCTTTCTCTGCATGCTAAATAATTAACTGGACTTAATTTATTTTCACAAGCATTTTATGAGGTCATCTGATCTCACATCTGTGAGCCTCCCTACCCTGTGCCAGGCCATATGCTGGGTGGGGGGGCATTAAGGGGAGGTGCAGTTAATTACAGAGCTCAGATCTGTTAATGAATAGCACAGTTATCTGAGAGGCTGCGTCACGAAGAGGGGGATGGGTGTGAGTGTGAGAGAACCCCGAGGGGTGACTCCTGTGCTGTTTAATGGACTGCAGCCGATAGATAATGTAGTTTAAACTCAATAAACGCAAAGGCTGATACACATCGGAGCGATCTATATAAAACAGACACCTTGGATAATATACACCTTCAGTGTCACAGCTGACTCCTCGCTGAATGCTGATAAAGACAGCGGCATGAAAGCGAGTGAGCTGCACTCCAGCAGGCAAGGCAGAAGACGGCCACTTGATGACTGCCACCTACTGGTCACGCCATAGGATTGCGGTGCACGACACAAATGCGGGGAGCTAAAATCTGCCAGCGGCCAGCCGCACACTAACGTGCTTCACTGCACCAGGAGTCGTGAAGCCAGATCATGGAGAGGCAGGACAAGGGACATGCGGAGAGTGACACGGCCAGTTGGAACTCGTGAGGAACAACAGGATGAGAGAGAGCTGCCGATTGGTTCAACCACAACAGATGTTTGGAACAGCCCAGGGAAAATGAACAGGCGAACAAACAGGCCGCTGTGCTTTCCACGTTTTGGAAGTGAGAAAGTGATAGTCAGCGGGTCCTTTCAACACCCGTGCTTTTTCTGTTTGAAGCACTATGTCAATATCAATAACAACATGCCAGATATACAGAAGGAAAATGTAAATGTTAAGTGTAAGGTGGGCGCATTCATAAATATGTAAACCTAGTCGAGCACATTCAACCATGTACGCCGCTTTGAATTTCGACCAACACCTTAATCTTTGAGCGATGATGGAAAGCCAACCACTGGCAGAATGGATTGCGGCTCTTGTTTTCTGTGCACCGTGTTGTGAAACACATCAACACATCATCTCCCAGCAGGATCTGCCTGCCTCATACCTAACCGTCTGTAAAATTCCTGCTCAGTCGTCAGCTTTCGCCAAAACCAAGACCGACCTTGTACCTGAAATGTGTGTGTAGACACAACCCAGGAGATTGATTAGCATTCTGACTCTGTCGGTAACCGTGGAATATTTAATGACTTTGTCACGTGGGGCAGTGCAGACCTGTGACAAAATTTGGGATTCCCCCTCTCCGCTACCGTGGGGGTCTCGTCGTACTTTCTTTATAGTCTAGGCTAGTGGGGTTCCTCTCTTCAGATGGGTGCTCTCCCCCCAGCACATATTTGCTATTTGATATTTGCCGCTGGGGCCTGTCGCAGAGCAGAAAAGCGATCATATCTTATCACTGCAAAGCCAACATTAATCCGGTAACCTTGAATGCCTTGGAGGTACGGAGGGAGCGGAGTACCGCGATCCCTCACCGGCTCCTGTGCTGTCGTGTGAGTGGCGGTCCTGGCTTCTGCTGCCTTGGCTTGCACTGGACAGGAAGTACCTTGGCACTAATAAGGCAGCTCATGGCTTGACTCTTATCCTGAACCCACATGTCTCACCCCCATGCGGCATCTTTGTTTGAAGTCTTGATTCCATCCAACCTCGCTTTCTCAGTGGGGTGGGGGATCATGGAGGGAGGACATAACGTCCCACCCCTTGACATGTGATAAACAAACAAGCCTGTTGAGTGGCGAGGCAGCCCCGCTGACATGTGCATATCCATCCGTATGCCCTCTGTAAACGCTGCAAGCCAGCCAGTGCGTGTTCCTCACATACATACATTGGGGGGTGGGGGGCGGGCTTCATGTGTAAATAAAT
>JABFEB020000036.1:17728929-17746851 GCA_019775895.2 Stomatorhinus ivindoensis | reverse complement strand
TAAAGTATAGATACGTAAAAATTTACTTAAGTACAGTAACGAAGTACAAATACTTCGTTACATTCCACCACTGGACAGAACTGATCGTGGTCATAAGTTGACAATGGCCTGGATTTGCAGGCAACTTAAAAATAATTGTGGGCAAACAGTACCACCATTGTTAGTACTACTGCTGACCTCTATGAGGCTGAATCTCCATATGAGTCCATGCCTCAAGTAATCAATACTTTTAATGAATGTTAACTCTAACATGAACTGCGCATTGATGATTAAATAAGCAATATCTTTGATTTATAGTGATACAACTAAACAGGAGGCTTTTATGTAGTGTGTTAGCAAAAATGCAGACAGAATACTACAGAAAAATACCTGGATGAATATATTGTATATGACATATTGCAGCTACAGTGTGGATGAATCACGACCGAACAAGCATACAGCAGAAAATCATCATTTATGTAGTTAAACTGAACATACTGTTTGTTGCACTCATACTATCAACAAGTCACAATGCAAAATTAAATACTACAAACTGCAAGCATTTATTCGTTATAACAAGCAACACAGACCAAAATTTCTTGCTGGATTTTCAAGTGTCTAAATGGGCAGGTACATGAATATATACAAGCACTGGATGATTCCCGAATGATAACAATCTCCAGCAATCACATACTGAATAACAACAACTCAACAAGGAGATTGAGTGGTTAACGGGATTATGATTAATTACACTGCAGGCAGCTTGAAATCAATACAACAGAGCTAATATAACTTTCTCGTAGGCTCCTATAGTCATTTTTTAACAAATGGAGTGACAGAGAGATACAGTGATGACAGATGGAGTGGTGGAGAAGTGGAGTGATGGAAAGATGGAAATGTAGGGTGATGTAGAGATGAAGAGGTGCAGCGATAGAGCGATGGAATGATGGAGTAGCAGAGTGATGGAATGATGGAGAGGTACAGTAGAGTGATGAACAGATGGAGTGCTGAAGTGGTGAAATGATGGAAAGGGGCAGCAATGGAATGATGGAATGGTAGAGTGATGGAGAGATGCAATGATGGACAGATGGAGTAATGGAGAGGTGGAGGATGCTCCCAGTGCGCATACAGTGGGGCCCAACATGAAGGGGGAGATGGAGTCTGGCAGCGTGTAGCAGCAATAAAGATGTGAAAATGGTTTGTGAATGTTCTGAATGTGCCTGCAAAGCAAATAAACAATGAAATGCCCTTGAAGGTATGGAGATGTTTTCCTCATAGCGAACTCTCTGAAGAGGCCGACATCGTCACGCCTGACCCAGCTGGTTATGTCCGGAACGAGATGAGAGTGGAGAGTGGGGGGTGGGGGGGACTATCAGCGGGTGGGGAGAAGTGGGCCCAAGGAGAGCTCTATCAGCGCAATAGCGATGGCCCTGCTTTCATGCTCACTGTGATTTTAACGCTCTCGATGGGCTCGTGAGCGAGGAGTACATGCAATCAGGCCACTTTCTCATTCCTGTCGAGAAGCGGTGACACTCAGCCAGGCAAGGGGTGGGTGGGCAAAGCAGAATGTCCCAGCAGAGAGTATTGTGAGTAGGATCATCCACTGCGGAGCCTTGCAGCCCAGGGAGTGTGTGTGTGTGTGTAGCTTTTTGTGTTTCTCAGGGACCGCTTTTGAGAAAACGTCCCTGAAAAGATTGCAGTCATTTTAGGGAAAAGTGCCCAAACTTTACACACATCATTCGGTTGTGTCTGTTATTAGCTTAGATATCTGCAGGTGGCGCTATTGCTAACCAGCATGCAGACCACTCTTGGTGTTTATGTGGGCCAGTCCAAGGCCTAACGTATCAGGTTGGTGCCGCTCTTAGCACGCCAGTCACTGATCGAAGGAAAACATTGACTTTTGATCTGTCCATCAAGACCTCACCAGCTGGAATCAAAGGTGGAGGCAAGGCTGAAGGACGTAGCTTTGAGGAGCTGGCGAGAACCATTCCTGTGACATGGACGGCATCTGAAAACCCCTCCATCTTCGATTTGAACTTCCATGAGGCCTACTGTGAGTGACGCACCTTCGTACTCAGTGTTACTGTGCCGCTCCAGGCTCCTCAGCTTTGACAGGGTGTCTGAGGTGTCATGCAGTGGAGGGATCGTCGCTGTATTAAACACACATGTAAATGGCAGCCGCCTCACCCGACAGACATGTACACAGCTGAGAAGCAAAAGGAATGCTTGACAGGGTATTTTTTTACTTAGATGTCCTCACAGCTTCGTAGGTGAGTATAGAGAAACACCAGACAGCCCTGGACAGGTGATTACTTATGTACCTACTACTGTCTAATAGTCTTAAGCTTCATTTTTCGCATGTTATATTTTATAGGTGCACAACATATAATGCATAGCAGGGAGTCTCTTCTTTTTGCATAACGCCAAAGAGGGCTGTCGCTCTCTGGACTTTCATCACCCGTGCTCACCAATGCACGTTAAAGAAGATTCCAGAGGCATTGGAGAATGCTGGTGCAGAGGGATTCAGATCCAGGGGGAGTAACTTCAGTCAGAGGGGGAGGGGCCTCGGCCAGAAGGGGTGTGGCTATGATGGAGGGAGGGCCCACGCCTGGCTCATAGCAGAGACACAGGTGTCGGCCACAGTGCTGTAATCCATCTCAGTGGGGCAGCGCCTGCCCAGACACGGTGCTGGGAAACAGCCGGCAGCAGGAAGACAGCCACCATCCATCCTGGGCCCGCAGGCCAAAATTAGGCCTTTCGCCTCATGTTGATGTTTAACTTTCATATATTTTTTTTCTGCCGTGCTAAATTTACATGCCGTTTTAGGACGAAGCCAAGCGCTGATCTTCATGGTTTTATGAGGAGGGCTTAATCACAGTGAATTAGGAGCAGTCATTCTGGCATTAAAGCACATGCAGAGAGTGACAGCGTGGGCTTGAGTACATGGCAGTGACGCTCCTGCCCCCCTTTAAGAGCCAGGGAGATGGAACTCTCAGCTCGCAGTCAGAGTCTTATGTTTTCATCACACGTTAAAAAGCTGCCAGGGGAACGGCGGCGGGGAAAATCGAAATATCATTAAAAAGTGTAAAGAGATCTTTATTTTAGTGGTTGTTAGCAAATAAGCTTAATGTGTTTTAACCATAAGCAAAACATTCAGCTTTGCAGGTGTCTTCTACTTATTAGGCTTTGCTCAGATGCAGATATTATTGATCACATGTTTTTAATTGTGTGTGTGTGTGTGTGTAATGAGAGCAGAAGCAGTGGACATGCACATCACATACGTGATGCCCTGCTACATTGCGATGATGGACGTAGATATCTGGCTTTATGAATACATGCATTTTAATGTAATATTTATTACATAAAAATTTGACACCTAATAATAATATATGATTCATGTGGCCATTATTTTTCCTGTACCTATACTCGACATTTACTCGTTTGCATACCTTTGTAACACTCAGACACACCTCAGGTGCTTTGGGTACGCAGTACAGAGAGTGTGATTTTAACCAAAACACAAATCATTCAGGCATGCGTGGCAGGGTTAGCGATGCCATCGCCCCCAACAACAGAGACATCCCAGAGCTCATCTCCAAGGTAGAGAGGAGAGTGGGGTGTGGATGTCACTGTGGGAGGGGGGGCAGGTGCATGGCATGGTGTCAGCATGGCTCCTCTGTCCCCTGTAGATTCGAGAGGCTGTCTCTGGCCCTGCGCTGTCACTTCAAATCACTGCTGCATTATGCATGGGTTCCTAACACAGAGAGGCTGGGGGAGGATGATCTGAGAGGCTGGGGGAGGATGATCTGAGAGGCTGTAGAGGATATGAGAGGCTGAGGAAGGAGGATCTATGAGGCTGAGAGAGGAGGATCTGTGAGGCTGAGAGAGGAGGATCTGTGAGGCTGAGGAAGGAGGATCTAAGAGGCTGGGGGAGGAGGATCTGAGAAGCTGCAGAGGATGATCTGAGAGGCTGAGGAAGGATGATCTGAGAGGCTGAGGAAGGATGATCTGAGAGGCTGGGGGAGGAGGATCTGAGAAGATGCAGAGGAGGATCTGAAAAACTTAACAGGTAGCACTAAGGAAACAGCAGCATTCATATCCAAAATCCATAATTACTCACATGCACCCTTGTGGCCCCGGGGGAGTTTTCCATGAACTGCAGTGCATGTAAATAGGAGGTTATGAATCAGGTGCAGGATCCAGGTCACAGAGCTAGAATCATTCAGGCGCTATGATGGCCAGCAGGGCGGCGCACAGGGGCGTGCGGAGCTGTCTCTGGGCTCACCCCCGCGTTCTCTTTCTGCATTTGTTTTCCTTTCCACTCCTCCTTCCATTTCCACCATCATTATGTCACTGATTTTATTGCTCAGCAGGTCAGTTTTCATAGTTTATTTGCTCTTTATAAAAAGTTATTTTCACGGTTTATTTGTTCGGTTTTAAAGTCATTAAGCTGTAAATCCTGGGTCTACCCTCTTCTCACTGTGTCCAGCTCTTGCAATGACTAGTGACCTAGTCAAGTCGAGTCAAGTTCTTTATTTATAAGCATGTGTACGCTGCGGCCATTCAAAGAACTTTACCAATAAGAAAAATACAGAATACAAGGACAATTCAAATTCAAATTCCGCATTATGTCGCAATTCCGACATAAGAGAACAGAAATGATTAGAACATGATTTAACCCATCGCAGGGCACACTTACATACCATTAAAACTTATTTGGTAAGTCAAATTAACTCACACCTCATGTTTTTGGACTGGGGGGGGATGTAACCAGAGGAAACTTCACAACACAGGGAGAACATGCAGACTCCATGACAGACACTCAAACCCTGGTCCCAGGGGTGTGAGGCAACAGTGCTAAGCTTATTGCCACCATGCTGCCTGAAATTGACAAGAAATTAAGATAATATGCTGCCTTTACAGGATAGCAATGCAGCAGAGCTACGAGAGCGCTGAGCTGAGCTGAAAGCCAGGTCAAACGGGAATGTTAGCAGCCTGGATTCTAAAGTGTCTGGTGTCAGGGGTCTTCTAATGCTCAACTGTTTCCATCTACAGTAACAAAGGCAAATATGAGGTTTTCGTGAACACGACATGTGACACGAGGAGCGGTGTGCAGCGTGGAGGCCGAGGACGGGGGGCGTAAGCCGGCCTGCAGGATCAGCCTTCAGCAAGGCCCTCCCCCTGAATCACTCCCCCACACCAGAAAGCAGCAAATGCGCGTCAGGCGGACCACCGGGAAAAAAAACACAGGGCGGCATGAGAGGTCCACTGTCAGTCAAGACTGCTAGGGTTCTATTCTCCAAGCTGTCACACCCAAGAATATCATCAGATTGGGAGAGACTCCCAGATGTGGACAGAGTTATTTAGTAAAACAGGGCAGATCCTGGAGTGCTGGAAGAGGAGCGAGGTCTCTCCGTGAACCTGAGCGTGACATCTCATCTTTTAAAAAGGCAGCATTCTACCAATGCAGTTCTTTTAGGCCATTTAGAATAAAGCCAACATTTGTCATGGATAACTCACAGATGGGAAACGCTGTTGGCTGTGCGCTTTTTTAAGATGCAAAGTTTGTTAGAGTGAGCTGCTTACTCAAGTCAACATGTTTACTGTGAAAAGTCAAAACACTATATAACGATGCTAATGACAGTCACGCACTCAGAAAGTGTTTTTCGCTGAGCTAACGATGTTCAACTTAACAAACACTGAAGGAGGCGCTGCCATCTCTCTTTACAAAGGATGATGGCCGTGTCGTTCTCATGAACATGCGCCTGCCTACCTCAGCCTGAGGGCCCTGATGGATGCCGACCCGCCTCCTGAATGAACAACCCAGTCAAAGCGACGCCAAAATGAGACTCCACACAATAACTCTGGGTGAGAAATAGCGCTCATCCTCATTTCGGCATTCTCAGAAATGATCCTCGGAATGGGAGAACGGATTGATAACTCCTGCGGAACTGAAATTAGCACAGAGACGAATGAAGGGGATGTTTAGTTATTATTAGGTGCTAAGCGCAGGGTTGTCTTTGGATGAGTATTTGTACTGCTTTGTAAGACAAGCTGAGCCCTTACCTGGCGTTTTTGACAGCTGACAGAGGCAATTTCTGCTCACTCTTCATGCCACTCACACTCAGTAATGTTCACACTCCATACCTCTCACTTTCCATGCTGCTCACTCTCCAAGCTGCTCTCTCTCCATACCACTCACTTTCCATACTACTCACTCTCAATTCTACTCACACTCCATGCCACTCACACTCTTTACCACTCACACTCTATGCCTCTCACTCTCCATGCTGCTCACATTCCATGCCACTCACTCTGAATGCTGCTCACTCTCCATACCTGTCACTCTCCATGTCGCTTGCTCTCCATGTTGCTCACTCCCCATGCTGCACACATTCCATGTTGCTCACTCTCCATGCTGCACACATTCCATGCTGCTTACTCTCTATGCTGTTTGCCCTCCACATCACTCACTCTCCATGCTGCCTGTTAATGGCTAGTTCACAGTTAGGTATTCATGAGCTCTGTGGCCTTCAGTTCGAACAGGAGTGAAAATGATGCAGCTCTATGTGTTAGTAAATGTGAATGCCTGCTCTAAACTCTGTGTACACACACATGGACAGACAGACAGATATGCAGACTGACACACATACATACATACAGACAGACAGAGAGACAGACACACACACACAGAAATAGCTATGGTACCTGAATGCTTGGTAGAAAATCATATATTTTTTATAGCCAGCCAGCATGTACACAAGTATCTCCTACTGACACAGTCTCCTGTCTTATTCTGAAATAATATGGATTTGTGTTTTGGCACTATGTGGGCTACTTTATCTGTGTCTCCCTGGAGTAAATGGTCAGCTGTCTGTTCAGCACCACAGACAGCAGTATGTTCAGCACCATGGACAGCAGCATGATCAGCGCCACGGGTAACAGAATGTTCAGCGCCACGGACAGTAGTGGGTTCAGCACCATGGGCAACAGAGTGTTCAGCACCACGGAGAGCAGCGGGTTCAACGCCACTGGCAACAGAGTGTTCAGCACCACGGAGAGCAGCGGGTTCAGCACCACGGGCAACAGAGTATTCAGCGCCACAGGCAGCAGAGTGTTCAGCGCCATGGGTAGCAGCGTGTTCAGCACCGCGGAGCCAATAATCAGCCAATAACAGTGGGTCCCCAGGACAGGAGCTGAGAACCGCAGTTTCATCCCAAAAACCCACACTCACACCAGCCCTCCATGGATCAGGTTCCCCACCCCTGCTCTACAGTCTGCCTTCCACTTGTCTGGCTTCCTCACATAATTAGAGCTTAATGACACAGCGAACCCACTGCAGCTGGTCGCATTCTTCCAGCTGATTTAGTCATTGTCCTGTTGCCATTTAGGGCCGTGTTGTTTGTGCATTACAAGCTGCCTTCCTAGTTCATTTCCCAGCCTAGCAGAACCTGCTTCAGCTCAGATCTCAGTCTGGTTCCCCTGGTTCCCCCCAGCCCTCTCCCCATTCTGCTGTGCTCCCTGCATTCCTAGAACCAGAACCAGGTCAACTGCAGACAGTCCCAATGCAGCTTGGTTCTGCAGAGCCTGCAGATTGGGTATTGACCCTTCGACAACGTACCATCCACCAGCTGCCCTGTTCGCCCCCCCCCCCCCGACCTGGCCCCCATCTTCTTTGCTTTCTTTCTGACTTTTGCAGTGACTGCTCCCCTTATACAGTTTCTCTTGTCGCATTTAAAACCCTCTCCCTAACCCCTCAGCATGCCCCAGTGGCCTCTCCTTCCCGGCCCCCCGAGGAGCTCAGACCCCTCCCCGTCTGCTTCTCAAGGCATCTGGCATTCTTTCAGGCTTGCCAACAGGGAGAATCCACATGGAACTCGGCCATAATTCCCAACGTTTCTCGCATTCTGTTTTGTGCGGTGATGCGGAAGCGCATGTTCCCGTTATTCTAATCATTAAGATTTTTTTTAGACCCTTCTCGATGTTGCCCTCCCCCCTTTCTCTCCACCCCCCCTGCTTTTCTTGCTCTCTTCCTGTCTGCCTGCCTGTGAGCCATGGTGCTCAGGTCGTTTTTCACACAGCCAGGCTAACAGCATCCTTACTTTATTTAGGATTTGATTTATTCGCCTGTGAGCAGCCAGCACCTGCTCTTACCCGCTCAGCCTGCCCCCCGCCCCCCCGCCTCCTCCATGCCACTGCTGTTCCGCCATGTCCTACATGCTCCCTGCCCCGCCAGTCTGCCCGGTCACTGAAAAGATGCGGCAAAATACATACAGCCGCTCCTCAGCTTACGATGGGGTTACGTTCCAATGAACCCAACGTAAACTGAAAATATCGCAAGTCAAATATGAATATGATATGATGTCACGCATAAAACCCACTGTACGATACATTGTTAAACACTGTCTGAGATGTTTACGCTTGTGGTTGCTACAGAGCCTGGAAACGCATCTGTGTGGAAGCTCCCATCACCCTGCATTAGTAGAAAGTATCGTACGAGATGCCGCCAGCCAGGGAAGAGATTGAAATTCAGTTTGATGACTATTAAATGTGCATCACTATCACACCATCATAAAATTGGAGCATCTGTATTCATCTAAATATGTATTAATATCTATAAAACTCTGTGACTGAGCTGAAACCTGGTCGATGGTGTCTGTGCATGTGTCGTTCACTGTATTGTTCACCTTCCACCTGGAATTTGCTGAAATTAAAGGAGCATGCTGGGATTTTTTTGACCTTCCGTTTTCTGTTGCTGCTGCTACTGGTGACGCTGTGTGTGTGTGTGTGAGTATTTGTGTGTGTGTGTGTTGCCCCATGTGACGCTGTGTGTGTGTGTATGTGTGTGTTGCCCCATGTGATGCTGTGTGTGTGTGTGTTTGTGTGTGTGTGTGTGTGTTGACCCTGTGTCACTCCACCCTCTTCCCTGCTCGCTCTCCTTCCACATCTTATCTTTCTTGAGGACTTCATGAGAGCCGATGAGGTTTCCAATCCCGCTAATAGTACTTATGGGATGGGCTGGGTGCAGAGATGGGCTGCATGGTTGCCGTGACAATGCGACAGTGGTGCGTAAGGGGGCAGGGGGCTACTTCAGATCCCCTAGCTCTGCTTCTCTCTTCATCTCTGGAGTTAAAAGAGAGAGATCTCCAAAAGGGCAGGAGGACCTGTCAGTGGGCAGTGTGTTTGCCCTCTCTGTACAGCCCATCTCATCCATCCATCCATCCATCCATCCATATGTTTATGTAGTTGAGGCTTACAGTAAAAATTAGTGATACAAAGCGATGTAGAACTCTTCGTTTGTCCATATTTTTCTAGTTCTGGGCCAAGTCCAAGGAGATGATACAGCTGTTAAGGGAAGGAGCAGAATATAATAACACATCTGGATGTAAAAAGGGAAAACAAATGTCACCCAAACCACACTACAGTCATTAAAAAAAAAAAAAGAATAATAAAAATCTGTCTGGCAGACTGCCTCTCTGGCCTCGTTTCTGCTGTGCTGCTAGCCTGCATCTCCACCAGGGCGGGAGGCTGAGGCACATTGCAGGCTCTGTCCAGCAGAGGAGACCGAGAGCAATTAAAGGCTCATTTGAGCTTTTTGTTGAGAGACGATGTGACAGACTCATAGCACATGTGAGAGCCATTTGGCACAGGCCCTCTGCTGCGAGCTGATTTCCACCCCGTCGGCCGCTGGTCTCCACTCAGCATCACCCACAGGTGAATCTTTTTACCAGACGCCCCGCCAAATATGAGAAATCTGGTGATTTAAATGAGCCGGCCATACCTCGTCAATGAGGGGCGCAGTTTTGCACTTAAAGGTGCTCTTTGATGATGCGGAACATCTGACCAATGGGATTTCAACAGCACGCTGGGGAAATGAAATTATGTTAGACGGAAATGCATCATTAGTCGAAACGAGGCTCTAACGGCTTCCGGCTTCGTTTGTGCACCTGCGGTGGAACATCTGCTTGCCTCAGTCACCCTTAAATACATACAGGCCAAGCTACGGCTCCCAGATGTTTCAATCCCTCCATCTGCCTAAAAACACTGCTTAGGACATCACAGGCTGCTCTCTCTTTAATGACAGTGAGCGTTCATGCCGAGCAGCTGAGCCATGCTCTTCGTGGTGCTGTCCGATTATGGCACATTAGAGGAGTTGGCCCATTTGCCAGCAACGTTACCGACCGCAATGAGTCTCTGCGGTGCAGCGATTCAGGCCGAAGCCTGGGTTTAGCATCAGCAGCTAACGGTGCCACCGCTAGCCTGGATGGGAAGCGTAAACACAGAGCTAATTAAATGGCACGACAGCTCACAAATTTCATCATAATTAAATCACAACCTAGTTGGCTAAGCAATGCTAAGGACGGATCTCTTGCTTCTTTGTGGTGGCCTTTAAGCCAGGGCTAATATTTGCTGGCCGTGGATGTGAGACTAATTGCTCTCGGCAGACGAGTGTTTAAAATGCAGCGAGCTAAAGTGTGCTAACAATTAACACAAAATATTCATTCATGATAAAGACCCTAATCTGGGAATGCGAAAAAAAAACAAAGAAAACTTTCATTAGACTGTAACAACTGCACCCTGGTTGCAGCATTACAGGTTAATTAGCTCTGCACTGGTATTTGCACAAATTTAATGGCCTTTTAACTGACAGAAGGGTGGTGGGGGTGGGGGTCTAAGGTTTGACTGGAGGAATGGAGTGGAATGCAGAAGAGTCAAAAAACACACTGTTTGATACTTTTGGTCAAGTGGCATCAAAATGAAGTACATTATTCTAAAGAAGTGTCAATTAATCACTGGAGTATTTAAGGATGTACTGCAGTCAGGAGCTGGATACTTTTTAAACTGCCATAAATTACATATGCGCCTCACAGTTCCCAGGTCACCCATACACAGCGCCCCCTGGAGGGGGGGGGGGTGCTATTGGCCGGCGGCTGGCACAGCCCTTCCAGGGAACCTAGGAATGTACCACCATACCTGTAAGCATTGGTAAGTTTAACAGCCTCTCAGTGGATACTCACTATGAGTAATGCCTTTGGCTCCTTTTTCATGCCACAGCCTGTAGGGGCCGAGGTGGATCACAGGCCAGCGGCACTGATGAAGGCAGGGTAGCTGCGGATATACACACACACACCATACACACACACACACACACTCTCTATACACACACACCATACACACACACACACACTCTCTATACACACACACACCATACACACACACCATACAGACGCACACACACACCATACACACACACACACCATACACACACACACACACCATACAGATGCACACACACACACACTCTCTATACACACACACACACCATACAGATGCACACACACACCATACACACACACACACTCTCTATACACACACACACCATACAGACACACGCACACACACACCATACACACACACACTCTCTATACACACACACACCATACAGACACACACACACACACACACCATACACACACACACTCTCTATACACACACACACCATACACACACACACTCTCTATACACACACACACCATACAGACACACACACACTCACAAGCAATTTGGCACCTTGAATGCACCTTAACATATTTTTGGACTGTGGGAGTAAACCAGAGAATCTGGTGGAAACCCCACAATGACACGGGGAGACTCCATGCAAACTCCACACACATGGACACCTCCTTGTATTCATACATACATGAAATATGCATCCCCCCTCCATCACACATGCACCCACACAGCTCATACATTCCTATCATTGTGGGGACTCTCCATTCATTTCTTACATAAGTAACCAAAGAAAAGTCTTTTGGCATTTTTAGTTTTTTTTTCGCAGTCACATATTTTCATCAAATTGAGTTTTCCCTTCTGCACCCTGGAAAAAATGCCCCCACAAATAACAGGTGTTCATCCTACTGAGGGGACAGTTGGTTCCCAACGTGTAATGCATTCATGAACACACACACACACACACATACACACACACACAGTTATATCCTTAATTCAGCAAGAGAACCAGTGTGCTGAGTCATTACTCCTCTAAACATTGTTTATTTTACACTCCATCCGGCAAAAATAAATTAATTTCAAGGTTGTCAGAACTTGCCATTTCGCAAGCAGCAGTCTGCTGATAACCTGCTCTGACCACATTCGTTAAGCGCGCTATCAAGCAGGGCTGGTCCTTGTCAGATGAAAATAAGACAGCCCATTACACATAAAAAAATAATAAACATTAGTGCTGACATACTACTCCCATGTAATCTGACCTTTCAGCATCCATTGAAGTAAAATGGAGAAATTGCTTGTTTAATAATTCCACCAGAGCAAAAGGGAAAAGATATTTAAAATATAATGAATTGGTAAGAGATTTGTTGACGGGGTTGTGGGCTGTTATTAGGGGAAGGGAACATCTTTCCTTTGAGTTGAAGGGAGAAATATTGCAGCAGGAATGCCCATTTGTCCTTGACGCACTCTTAAATAGAATCTGGATTAATTATTAAAATATCTCATAACTGGCAATGCATATTAGCTAACAAGCATTGCTGTCCCATGGGGTGGGGGCAATCCGTCCTTTCTGAGGACATGATTGGTGGCTTCAGTGGTGTGACAATTGGGGGGAATTAGGGCGACATGGATTGTAAAATTTTAAATGTGTTTCTGGGCCGATGGCATGTTTCTGTCACCTCCCGCCGTTAATCAGGGCCAAGTGACCATGAGCTGAAAGCCAGAGCTCAGAGTCTCCGCTCTGCACACACGTGCAGCTTTGACCTACAATTTTAAAACTCGAGGCTGAGGGGCAGCTACGCGCGCCGAAGCAGGTCAGGGAAGGTTCCTGATAACGATCTAACAGGCTGCTACTCCAAGCAGGGACTGAGCCACAGACGCCCATGCTCTCCCCCAGATTTGGCAGCGAGGAAATTCATTTTCAAAAGAGCTGGAAATAATTCTGCGTTTCAGTCTCCCTCCGCTTCTGCACGCCTAGGCCACCATTGTCCCTCCCCGAGGTTCGCAGAAATCGATACTTTATAGAAAGGACTAGGGCGCCGAGGGCGGTTTTACATCAAACATCAGAGAGAAGTCTGCAGTGTTCCCATATTAAAGGATTTAAAACGTCGCACTTAATGAAATGAAGAAATCAATTCTGTCGCCATGACGAAGAAAGAAAAGAAATTCCTTTAAGTATTAAAGAGCAAACGCCATTTACATATAGTGGGTCTATTCTCTGAGATCACTGAGGAGCTCAGACATCTCGCCTCTCCTCCTTGTCCTCCTCTTTTCTCCTTCCTGCCCTCTCACACCTGCACATCACCCCGCAGTCGTACTGTGATGCCTTAAACGGCAGCCATCGGCTAAGAGTACTTTGTGAGCTATGACACGTCACTGGAAAACACGCTCGGCTGTTTGTGCCACAGCGCCTGTCTGACACGGCCGCGATTCACAGAGGGCTCCAGTTACTCAAATCTGGCTTCCCATGGGGGATGGGGGGGGTGAGAGGGAAAGGAGGCCGGGGCCTGACAGGATGGGGCTGTCAGCCGCTTGCTAAGGGGACAGCAAACCACCACTCTTCCCATCTGAGGAGGCGGAAGGACAGACATAATCATCCACTGGCTCACTGGTTGTCTCCAGATCACACTACTGAAAGCAGCCCTGTCATTAGTCTGCTGCGCCCCCCAAGAACAGCACATGTTAGGGTGCTGGGGAGTCCCATCCGAGTCATGGGGAGTCCCATCCGAGTCAGAGTCTGCAGATGCTGAACGGTGACCGAATCTGTGCAAATCCAAAGTACTTTTCCACTCGTATTCTTTACTCTCCCCCCTTAGATCTGTAAATGGGACAAGGGTATGTTCAACACGTCTTAGCTTTGGGAGTGGGGGGGGCACTCGCTGGGGACAGACTACGAGCAGCAGAGGCTAAGCTAGTGTGGGCGGAAGCGAAAGAGATGGCTGCTTAGGACCCAGCGGCTACTACACTCGCCTGCCTCTGATCCGCCTGTCAGAATGGGAAGGAAGATGACAGATGACAGCCAGGGCAATCACATTCTACTCAGGGCTCCCGAAAAGGGCTGGGCTGGCAGAAGAGGCAGAATCTCAGAGGCTTTCAGGATGTCTGGGAGTCATCGACAGCAGGTATGTTTTTCCCAGACCTGTGTGTGGTGGACTTCAGCATCCAACATGGGGGTTGGGGTGGTGGTGGTCGGGGGACATGCAAGGACAGAGGAGAGTCCTGTAAAAAACTGAAATCTGGAAAGGTAAGGAAAGATTTATTACAAGAGAGGACATACTACCTCAGATATAGGAGGCCTGTGAAGTTAGCGTCTAAGTGAAAAACAAAATCTTACATGAAAAATGACTGTAACAAACGAGAGAATGAAAAAGGATAAGCCCAACAAGATATCATTATGATTGTAACACTGTTTTCCCATCGAGGATAAAAGATGTGGATATTCGTCAGTGAAAGAGCTTAGCGATATCGAGAAACAGAATAAAACATCGGCCCAGAAAAACGTTTCGTCAGGCTTTCTCCCGCTTTATGGATCCCGCCCCCTATCGGCCACCTGCAAGACTGCAGTCATCCTCTTCCTTCAGTCCCGACACTGAGCCTGACACCGAAGATGTATGATCAGTTTAAATATTAATGCCTTTGTTTCCCAATTTGCAATACCACCGACCCTCCTTGCTATTACTTTTTCATAATATTTCCAAATATTAATTTTACATTTTCTCTATCCCGCCCCGAAAATGTACTGTTTCTGATTGAGTTTATTTCCCGGTACTTTTACCAGACTGACTACATTCATTCACATTCTACTGCCATTTACTGTCCCAAATGAGCAGTAGAAACAAATAATTTTTCTCTCAACATCAGGCGGATGCCATGTGAATGTGAGAAGGCACATGCGCCGTTTGCAGTGAAAAACGCGTCTTTTCAAAGATTTGCCAAAACACTCATTATGCCACCAATACACAGAGCACTCGTCTTTTTCTTAAAGGCAGTCTCAATGAGCTGGTCTCTCCATTTACCACCTTCTTTCTCACTCCATCCGTCTTCATTACAATATAGAGAGTACAAGCCAATGCAGATTTCTGCCTGGGTACCACTCCAGCGCAGTTTAAACTGAGATTTCATACTTGTTTACTTATATCTGTGCATTGTGAATAAAACAAGGCGAGAGATCCACATTAACTGGATGTGCTCTAAATGTATACATACAGAGAGGCGTGTGGAAAAATATCCCGCCTAAATACACACGGGGCCCCGTTAAAATGAGAAACGGTAGGAAATGGAGATTTATAGATACCAAACCTTGGCATCTAAGTCAAAAATATCATAGTGATAGACTAATAACTGTATGTAGAATCATTTTTGAAAAATTAATTTCGCAATTGGTTTATTTTCGATTACCATTGCCATAAAAATAATAGTGAAACATGAAACATTTGGTAAACAATATTAAAAGTTGGCTACCTACAACGGAAACCACATCCGCTGTGTGAGAGCGTCAGGCAGCTCCGCTGGACAATTACAGCAGATGCTAATCAGGGAAATAGGGAGAGGGACGTTTTAACGTAGAGCCATTGCATTCCACATTAATATGAATAAATCCCTCCCAGTGACGTAGAGTCGGTCCCGGTGCGCCGGTCCGCGGTGCCGCTCTGCCAGATGCCAGCGAGCAGCGGCTGTGCGGTGCGCCATCGCCCGGCTCCGCTTCACCCCGTAGCCCGAGCATCACCTAAGCTTTACTGAACGGAGAGGAAGAAAGAAAAGAAAAGAAAAGAAAGAAAGAAAAGTGCAGCTTGTGGCAATCTGAAGAAGAGGTCCGAAGAGAAGGAAAGAGAAGGAGACTGGGTGGAGGAGTAGGAGAGAGGTCATCGCGCCCGTCTTGATCTGTCTCCGGGAAGATGCTGCGATCATCCCTGCTGCCGCTTCTGCTGGCGGTGGGGCTGTGCGCCGTCCGAACTGGAAAAGGTGGGTGAACGCGCAACTTGCTGTGTCCGAGCTGCTCATTTCTGGGCTGCACGGAGGAAGAGCGATGCTGGATCTCAGCACCCTGCCGCCTGGCTGATGCTCTTCCAGCTTAAGACGAGGAGCGCATCTCGACCAGCGGGCTGGATCCCTACCGCTGCGTCCGAACCGCTTCATTAAATGCGCTCGGCTGTTTCCTTTGCAGTAATCTTTTATAAAATCCTTAACATTTGAGTTTTAGTGGTGGCGTATGTTCTGTTTTACTATTCTTACTTCAGCATTTCAGCACTCCTGTAAAGAGACTTGATTAGTATTACTTTATATTCCGGCGGCAAATCAAACAAGAGATAAATGAGTGAAAACAAATAATTCCCTTATAGCTGAGTTTTGGCGCGCAATAAGCAGTAATAAACTATTTCGTTTCCCAAAAACAGCTTAAGGTACGACGAAGCAGCGTGGCTTGTAGTTTATCAAGACCAATTAAGCGTTATGATGATTATCTAAATAAACATCAGAGGGAAATCCGAACCATTGCCCTGTGGTAATTGTGTAAGGTCACACTCAGGCGGATCACTGTTCCCTGTTCACTTTCCGTTTACGGCTGTAATTTTAGTCGTCAAATCCCACCTCACGGAAATAATGACCAGATAAACGCGGCGTGACAGAGACTTTGTGGGGGGAGCGGAGTGAAGGAACCGGGATGAAGGTTTCGGAATCAGCGGGCTGTCGGGTCATCAGCGTCTTAAAAACAGCCACCCGTTAATGATGCCCCCGGGGTACGGAGTAGGGAGTTCAGGTAAAGCGCTGCTTTGTATGATGACCTTAAGTAGAGACTTGCCAGTATATGGCGTTATGACAGGATAGACCCGGCCATATTGCTCCATGTTCAGCCATATGAACGACTTTTCGGTAATTCCCCCGGGAAACAGCTGCGTATCCAGTGGGGCTGAGGGTGAGGAAAGGGCCGAGAGGGGAGCGCCCTGAGGGCTCGGGACGCGGGCAGCTTTACCGGAGAGCTGGGAGTGCTCACATCCACCAGGCAGACAATAAACAGTGGAGCCAACAATGTGACCAAGCAATTAATCTGCAATCACTCAGACCTCACCACTGAAAGTTATTTGGTCATGCAGAAATGGCAGAAGTACTGTAAATTTTGTAATCCAAAGCAGCATTAAACTCTGATTTAAATATATTATCCGCATTTAATCTATCCATTTATCCAGGAAGTAATTTAACTTCCTTTGATCAATGTGCATGTGATTCTGAACAGAGGTAGGACAGCACTGATGGAGTGAGCAGGTATTTAGGGTCTGAACGGGCTGCCTGTGTTACTTTTAAAACTGCCAGGGATGTCAGTGTCCCTGCCAGAGCTACTGCGGTGGACAGGGGACACCCCCAACTGTAATCTTATCTAGCGGAGCACTCTAATCCACAACCCTTGGGGTAAAAATCCTATTCTGTATCCCTCACACTGCCAAAGTAGCTCGTCATAGCAGAGACTGAGCCATGTTTTAACTTTCTGAGAGTGACTGGAGGGCGTGGAGTTTGGTCGGAGGCGTGAACTTCGCTGGCGTCTCTCCAAAGGGCAGCGGCGGTTTGGAGACGTGCTTCTCTGCTGCTTCTGCTGCCTGGCGTGCAATCTGCCGTGGTGTCCTGCATAAACATCGCAAGTGATAGATCTGGTCACGCTGCGGCACAAAAATAATTCTTAGCGGCAAGGTAAAGGTTGTCTGTCTGTTTGGTTGGCGTGGTGCAGGGAACAGATGGGAGAAAATTGGAAAAATGATTTGCGCATTTACTGTCTCTATGCCCCCCTCCCCGCCCACCCCCTGCCTGTCCGAGCCCGCGCCCTTCACTCTCCTCGGATGGTGCGCCGATTTCAGGGGACGCAAGCGCTTTCTGCATCCAGCCTGTGGGCGTCGTCACGGCACATTAACTCTGTCATTAATGCCGAGAGTAGGAAGAGGTGCTACAATC
>JABFEB020000036.1:17672713-17684508 GCA_019775895.2 Stomatorhinus ivindoensis | reverse complement strand
AGTGTGTGTGAGAGTGTGTGAGAGTGTGTGTGTCAGGGAGTGTGTCAGTGTGTGAGAGTGTGTCAGATAGTGTGTGTGTCAGTGTGTGAGTGTGTGTGTGTGTGTGTGTGTGTGAGTGTGTGGGGAATGGGCATCACACAGCAGGGGGTGGGGTTTGAGTCCCCCCTGCTCTCTCATTCTCTCGCACCGTGGCTCCTGTCAGCACCGCAAGGTGATGCCTCCTCACATTTGCTTTTTTGGGTCACGGCTGCTGCCTGAAGAGACCCCAGGACAGCAATCTTATGTTTTATTGATGCATATTTGCTGCTGTTATCATTGCATTCATTTTTTCATATTGTAGCTGCTGAATAAAGTCCCCCTGCTGTTAAAGTAGGCTTTGTCACGTGTGTGTACATACATACACACATGCATACAGCACACCCACATACACAGTTTTGCATTCATGTCTTTGTGGGGACCTATAGGCATAACCCTAATCTCAACATGATAACCTTGACTCCTACCCAGCTCTAACCTTAACACACACACACACACACACACACACACAGATCTGCTTCAGAAGCCCCTTGTTAAAGCAACATTCTCACAGAATCAGCTGAAGCAGTTCAGCCACCATCCAGAATAATCCGGGAGACCAAAGCGTCGAACGGCGGCAAACAGACCTGGCAGCTTCAAAGGGAAGGGGCTCTCTGCCCAAGTTGGGGGCGACCGGGGACTCCGGCAGGCCTGATGCAAGCCCTGGAAAGTGCTTTGTGTGATTCGGCAGGTCGACGGGGAAAGGGAAACTTTAAAGGGCTGCAAAGCAAGTGACACTTCAGCTTCGGGCAATGGCGGGGTTAGAGGGGTTAGCGGGGTTAGAGGGGTTAGCGGGGTTAGAGGGGTTAGCCGGGTTAGAGGGGTTAAAGGGGTTAGCAGGGTTAGAGGGGTTAGAGGGGTTAGCCTGGTTAGCGGGGTTAGAGGGGTTAGCGGAGTTAGAGGGGTTAGCCGGGTTAGCGGGGATAAAGGGGTTAGCAGGGTTAGAGGGGTTAAAGGGGTTAGCAGGGTTAGAGGGGTTAAAGGGGTTAGAGGAGTTAGCGGGCTTAAAGGGGTTAGCGGGGTTAGAAGGGTTAGCGGGGTTAGCCAGGTAAGCGGGGTTAGCAGGGTTAGAGGGGTTAGCCAAGTTAGGTTAGCGTGGTTAGAGGGGTTAGCGGGGTTAGAGGGGTTAGCCGGGTTAGAGGGGTTAAATGAGTTAGCGGGGTTAGAAGGGTTAGCGGGGTTAGCCAAGTTAGGTTAGCGGGGTTAGAGGGGTTAGCGGGGTTAGAGGAGTTAAAAGAGTTAGCGGGGTTAGAAGGGTTAGCGGGGTTAGCCAGGTAAGCGGGGTTAGCCGGGTTAGAGGTGTTAGCGGGGTAGGTGGAGTTAGCTGGGCCCCAAGGCAGGTGGGGAGGGGGATGGGTGCTGGGGGGGGCCCAGGGGGCTCTGGTATTGGGCTGGGCCAGCCCAAGGGGAGGCATCAGAGGAAGGCTGGGAAAGTTTATCGTAAAGAAAGTCACGTACAGAACAAATAACAGTTCACACCGTGTCATTTCACCTGGAGCCATTCCGCTTAAGTGCCTGGTCCGGTGCGCGATCATAATGAAGGAGCATCCTGCTCCACAACCAGCGTTCTGCTTGTGCTGTAGAAGGACGACTTTGTCCTTTTGTAAATGAAAGGCACTTTGAGCTCTCGGATGGATTAAAAGATGATTTCGATGAGCTGTGATTAAAGAGCGGGGGAATGTGACCGGCATAGTGGCTTGTGTGAAGAGCATAGTGGCTTTTGTGTGACGTGCGTGCTTGATTATTTATGCTAGTGACCCCTCGCCCCTCAACCCGCTGTGTGGCATAGCTGTGATTGTTGGAAACTGGTTCTCTGTGCACTGTGGTGGCCCTGGGAAGCGTAACTCATGCTGGACACACACACACACACAAACACACGCACACACACAGGTTTGTAATTATGTCTTTGTGGGGACTCGCCATTCATTTCCATGGGGAAAATTCTAATACAAACATGGCAACCCTAACCCCTATCCAGCCCTAACCTTAAGCATAAGTAACCAAAAAAATACGAGACTTATGTAATTTATAGTTTTTTGATTGCATTCACACATCCTTGTGGGGACCTGAAAAATGGTCCCCAACACGTCAAAATGGTTTTTATCACATTATAGGAGGATATTTGGTCCCCACAATGTAATATAAACACTCACACACTCAAACGGACAGACAGACACACACAGGTTTGCATTCATATCTGTGTATTGCATATACAGTTTTTAAAAAATAAATTTGAGTTTTCCCTTGGACTGAAAAAATATCCCCACAAGGAAACAACAACAGGTTTTTATTGCATTTGGCTCCTACAACGTTAATATATACATGTCCACAGACACACAGACATGCAGACACACACGCATCAATTGTTTCAGTTGTATACACACGGTCCTCACCTTGTTCGTAGAGGGCCCCCACATCCTGACAGGTATTAACAAGCTATGTGTATCTTACCCCACCCCCCCGCTCTAGGAGAGGGAGTCTTCTCACACCATGTCCCACCTGACCACCCCCCCCCCCCCGCTTCGAGCCTGTGACCTCGGGCCTGCCAGAGGTGGGGGCTTTAGGAGTGTGCCGGGGGAGGGGGCTAAAATCAGAAACAGGATTCAGCCGTGGAATAAAAACAAATTGAATAAGACATCCACATGAGCGAAATTAATTGCAGTGGTACTCGCCTGGTGCTGCTGGGAACGGCGCCCCCTGCCAGCCTCATCTGTTACAGTTTTGGTGAAGGTTAGCGACTGAGATCGCATCACGGAGGGTGGCGGGGGGGAGGGGGGGGGCATTGATAATCAGTGTGTCCAACGTCAGCATCGCTGTCGCTGCCGCTGCGGACCAGAGAGCATGCAAACAAACTCTATGGCCTCTACGCTCTTATGATTCCACAATGACAAAGAATGAGGCGGGAGAGGGACAGTCCTGCAAAGGGACAGGCGGGTCCCAGGCCATGGGGGTCAGGGGTGCCTCTGCTACACCGGGTCGGCCCTCCATGAGGTCCCAGAAGCCATCTGGAGGGGCCCAATATCCCACCCCCTGCAAGTCGGATCACCCCTCACCATCTCGACCATCTCGGGGATGCTGGTGTATCGATGAAAAACTGGGATTGACGATTGTAATTGCTTTTCCAATTATGCTATTTAGAAGTCCCAAGGTCCCATGAAATCAGTGCCCCCAGCTGGCATGCTCCCCAGGACAGGACGTCTGTCCATCGCAGTGCACACCAAAAGAAAAGATTAGTTTTACTGGTTAGAAAATTGTATTTGGAGACAAATACCATGTGATCAACACCAGGTGAAAAAGCAGAACTGCGTGATATTCACTCTTTCTTATTAGTATTGATATAGTTATTGTTGTCGTTCATATTCGTCCCGCGTTCCTCCCCTCCTTCCTCCCTCACACCCTCTGTTTCCTCACTGTCTCGGATGCGTGTTGCTTTATCTCCAGCCCTCGTTTGATCTGCCTGACATTCGCACACACGGCTCGCAGTGATTAATGTTGGCGCCCGCTGCAGCGTGCTCTGCTGCATCTGCGCCAGTCCTCGTGCAGACCCCCACATCCCCCCCACAGCAGAGGCTATCGGTGGTGAACAGCCCAACACCTGAGTGCGCCGCTAGATAAGCGCTACACGCGTAGGATTAATCGCCACGTCCGCAGTGTGGGCGGGGGCTGGGTGGGGCGGGGCCTGGAGGTGCTCCGCTCCGAAATCACACACATGAAGCCCTTTGATGAATGGGCACCGTTGTGCGCTTTAATCCTTTTAGTTGTTGGGCATTTGTAATGAAAAAAGAAACAGATGCAAGAGTTGGCTGGAAGGGAGAGGGATCAGGGAGCCTGGAGCATGCTGACGGTCCCGGGTGCGAATATAGGCGCTGGGCTGTGCGGCCATGTTAGGCTGCCCTCCCCTATAGTAAATACATCTCAGGCTGGAGTGTGAGTGGAGGTCAGAACGAATCCCCCTCCCAAACAGCGAATGTGAGCTCGTGTCACTCCAGATGGGTCTCAGCAGCGCCCCCAATGGGTCGGGACCCTACAATAAGGGGTGTCAGTCCATAGGGAAGCTGCTACTCAAGCTGCACAGCCATGCGCTCGACTCTTTTGGATGTGCCGATTTCCGATGTGGGGTGACTGTCGGCGCCTTGTGTGGGCAGTCCAGCCTTTCAGTCACCTTGCGGGAATCTTCACAGTCTGCAGCGTCCGGCGTTCACAGATAATCAGTCGATCAGTGGTGGTCGTGTTGCTGAAAATCGCTCGTTAATGAGAGAGGCCAGCGGAGAATGGCCTGACTCGTTAAAGCTATCAGGAAGTGCAAAAGTAACAGCACAGTGGTGGGCAGAAAGGGATCTCAGGTTCTGAAGGCAAAGGCGTGTCCGACCAGCTAGGTCAGCCTAATATAGCCTAATATAGTGTGTATCTGAATGCTTGCGTTGGCATCTGAGCTTCTCCACTGCCCTCTCAAAGCTCTGTCCCGGGCATTCAGCGCCGGACTTTTTCATCTTCCGCCAAGTCATGTGTGCTACTTTTTGGACCGGCGGAGCCCTTAACTAATCAGGCCCGATTGAGATGTTAATTGCACCTCTCACATCATCTGACAGAACAAGTTACTTGAGAACCTGCTGTACATTTCAATGACGTTAACTGATCTGGAAAAAAAGCTGCCATTTCCAAGCTAAGAAAACGTCCCCTGTATTTGTGACAGCACAAAGCACATTCACTGATTTAATTTACTGAAATTAATCAGTCAGCCATTCAACAACATCAAGAGTAATCACTGATTAATTGAAAACAAATTAGCACTGTATAATGTGTAATTATTTATTTACAATTATTCCTTTTTCCCTACAATTTGTTTGGCCTCAGCTGAAGGAAATGTTTGGCTTCTGTGTCGACTTGAGCTGAGGATCAGGCCTCTGGTTGAGTCTCATGCACCAGGGTATGAAAGATTCTGCTGTCGATAGGATGCTGTGGTCCCACGGATCTGTGAAGCTGGCATCTTTGCAGGGATGGAAAGCCGCCATTATCACCTCCGTCATCCCGCCAGGTGACCCACTGTCTTCCGTCCTGAGAACACTCGGGAGAATGAGCGTAGTGTCGACCTGCAGCTTGGGCCCGGCCTGTGCTTTCGGGAGGGGCGAGCTCGCTGAAAATGAAACAACACGTTCCAGGAGCTGTGAAAATCACAGCTGAGGTCAGCAACCTTGTGGGGACTTCTGATTGGCTGATGTGGGTCACGGAGGTCGGCCACTGATTGGATGAGAGAGTCGCTCTGCATGGGTGGCAAAGCCCACAGAGGATGACGGTTATTTCCCTGCTGAGTTGCTGGTCTGCTGTGTGTTTTCTGGCTTTGTGGATTTGAGTAAAAGTATATGGTTCATTCAAAATGGATCCTCTTCCACAAGCTCACTGCCATATTTTTCAGGAGATGATTGTGGATGTGAGGCTCCTGCTGCCCCCGGGATTGTATGTGTAATTTTGAGACCTCCTGCCTGTGGACCCCCAAATGGAATTGTGTTGTATGTTCCTCTGAAAGCAGAGGAGACTGTTGTCAAGGAGCCACATGATGAAAGCTGGTAAATATGGGAAGGCGAGCGAGATTACCGCCATCAGCGATTCCACGTGTTGCGCTGCAGTGACAGGGAGGGTCACGTAACCTCCCACACGCTTCATCTCCCGGCCCAATGCTTTTTTCACAGCGGTGAATCGATGCCAGTTTCGCCACAGGGTAATGAGAGTTACTCTGCTGTCAGGCTTTAATTGTACTCCGAGAATGGAAATCTGAATAATCAACTTGACGGTAATCACCCGCAATTAAGCGGCAAAAAGCCAGATTTGGAACGCCACAACAATATGCAATCGGCAGCGTCGGGCCACGCATCCTGCGAGGTCTTTGCTCACCTCCACGTAGGCGAAAATCCTCCCTCTTGCCTGCCGTGAGCGATTCTATCGTAGATACGTCGAGAGGTGTCCGGCTGTGCGTTTATTCTGTACTTAATTATGCTGTCTGTCTTTGGTGGGCGCTTGCGAGGCGTTGACAGGGTGTGCTAACGGCTCGTAGTGAGAGACAGGAAGGCAGAGAAACTCGCTGCTGTCGAGGGGGAGCGGACATGTTTGAGAGATTCGTTTGTTTACTCTTCTCTCAGGAAAGGTCCATTCCTGTGACGGGCAGCGAAATAACCTCCTGTCACACAGCAAACGTGATGGGAATTTCATAACCCCGAGGCTTTTCTCCTTACCCTGGGGAAAAGGAAAATATCGATTAACATTTCCCACTGTTGACTTTAGGAATCACGGTGGATCGCAACACTCGCTGAAATATAACAGGGCTTATTTCCCACTAGAGTGCTTTTTTTTCCAGTTTTCTGAGCTCATTGATAGCAAACACTAAAGTATGTTCCTCGGAAAACCATTATCACACAGGCAAAAGTTAAATGGATTAGCTGGCTCACTGCGAGTTTCGCACGGACAGCGGAAACAGACTGTCGGCATGCGCTGAGCAAACGTCAACAAAAGGTGCAAGAGATGAATGAAGGAGGCGTCTGCGGAGATCTTGAATAATCTCAGCAGGGCCATTTCCACATCTGGCTCAGGATTAATAATCCTTAAATTCTGGTAAAAGTGTGGCATAAAAGGAATGCTGCTGTGATGTAGCCACATCAATGGGAATCACATGAAATACCGTAAGAAAATATCTAATTTCACAGAACATTCTGTTAATGTGACTTTTGAATTTCCCCTCTACTTTGAAGATGATGTCCAGCCCAGCTGTAACATTTACCGCTGCTGAAACCATAAACAATAAACCGGTCCAGGCTGCTTTTCACTGTTCCAGGTTCAAATCCATGTTACAGGCTCTTAAACAGGACCTGTCCAGGACCTCCTCAGAATTCTCTGGAAGGACAGCTGGATCCGTCTGAGTTTTATATCGTTTGGGTCACCGACCCGCCAGCACTGACTGACAGAAATGGCCACCCACATGAAAGGGAGAAAACGACGGTGACAGGAATCATGGAAGCTGGCTTAAGCAGTGCCCCCCCCCATGCTGCTGATTCCATTATGTGTGTAGTGATGGGCAGGTGTGTCTGCACCCCCCGCCCCCCCACCCCCCCGACCTCCCTTTTCAGACAGCTGTGGGAAACAGTCCATTACTGGGGCCTGAATGCATTAGCTCTTGGGGGGGGGGGCATCGCTGCAAGTCAGCAGCTCACAGAGAGCCCAGATCCTGCCAGGAGCCCCCCCCCATCCGGCATTAAGTCTGAGTCAGAGAGATGAGGAGTGCGGGTCAGCGCCCCGTGTGGGACATGTCATTATGTGTGACAGCGACAAGGCTAACAAGATTAGCACAAGCAACAGCTCCAGCTAGGGGATAGATGTCACATCAAAAGGCAGCCAGTCAAGCAGATTACCACTGCCGGCCTCTTATTTACCTGGCTTTGGGGGATTTTTACTACTGTTTCTTGCCTGATTGGTGCAGGTAGTCAGACAGACCCTGCAGTGTCGGCACATAAATATTCAGGGTTTGAACCCTGGCAGAACTGGGCCCCGGGGGCTGCATTAACTGCTGCCCCCGCCCCCCCCCCAACTCCAAATTCAGTTTGGCAGGTACCAAGCTTCCCCCGACTCAAACTAGTACAGCTGTCTGAGGTCATAGCCGTACCCCAAGCAGTGTAGCATTGCCACTCAGTTTTTGGGTCTAGTGTTCGGTGCCACGAGAGTCCATCTCGTTAGCTCACACATTGGATGCTCGGTTTCTGTATAGTCCTGAGTATCAGCAGAGCCGTCATGGGATAGGACCATCATTAAAACATTTCCCTACAATGCCAGGTGGCTGTTAGGGGTTTTTCTCTGAAATATATAGAGGGATGTGTGGCGAATTAGATCACACAGAAGACCTTTAAACTCACATCCCATGTTTTACTGACACGCGTGTGTCCTATCAAAGCAGAAGCAGCCTCTGTGTTCTTCTGTCACTGTAGAATTTTAACGATTTTTTCTTAGTGTTCATCCATTTTCACGGCGATTGAATTAATCCATCAGCCAAATGCAGCAATAATATTGGGGAAGCATTCATTAAATTTCTGTCAGAAAGGCATTAGCTATTGTTGCGGTTCCAGAGCGCAGGATGGAAGGATGGATGGGGGAATATGGTGCTTTGACACCCGTCTGCTGTCATCTCCACACTTCAAGCCTTTCGTCTGGACTCTTGTTATGGAGTTAATAGTAGCCTGGATGTAGTTAGACAAAGAATGAGGAGGCAGTTTCATCAAAAGAAGGAAAAATTAGTCTGTCAATTTGCCATTCGTTTTTCCCGATGCGTGTATTCTCTAAACACCCACGTTGTGCTTGAGTGACGAACAACGCTCAGGGCCCTGAGCTGCTCAAATAGGCCCCCCCTTACTGTTTCCCGCAGAATCTCCCCTCCTGGGTCTGCAGATCATGACCTGCATGGCAGCAAATCTGGATTCTGTGTTTTTTTGGTAGGAAACCTGAAAGTGCACTGCTCCCTCCCTTGCACAGATAGTGTGCTTTGTCAAGAACAGTGCACGTTTTTATAGATGGCGCTTTTTTTGTGGATGGTGTGCGTTTTCACAGACAGCACGGTTTGTTATGGACAATGTGCTTTTTCATGAACAGTGCATTTTTTTTCTCGGATGCCGCATTTTGTCACCAAAGACGCACTTTGTCACAGATGTGTGCTTTTTCACAGACAATGCGCTCGGTCACAGATCCAGTTTTTTTATGGACAACATGCTTTGTCACGGACAATGCACTTTTTCACGGAAGATGCTCCTTTTCACAGACGTCACGGTTTTTTATGGACAGCACGCTTTTTCACGAATGACTTGCTTTGTCACAGATAACATACTTTTCCATGAACAATGCATTTTTTCACAGACAATGTGCATTTTTCAATGATTGCATACTTTTTTACAATTGACAAGCTTTATCACAGACAACACTTTCAAGGATGATGTGCTTTTTCACAGAGACTTTCACAGATGGCATGCTCTTTCACTGATGACACACTTCGTCATGGATGGCGTTCTCTTTCACACATGGCGTTCCCTTTCACAGACAGCATTCTCTTTCACTAATGCACATATAGCATGCTTTTTCACGGACAACACACTTTGTTACAGATGGCACATTTTTTCACAATCAATGTGCTTTTTCACAAATTATTTCATGGAAGGATGTTTTCATGCGGTATTTCATGGACAGCATATTTTTCAAGTACACGATGTGCTTTGTCACAGACGGCTCGCCTTTTTTTTTACAGAGACAATGAGGTTTTTCACAGATGGTGTGCTTTTTCACGATCTACATGTTTTGTCATGTATGAAACACTTTTTCACAGATGATACCTTTTTCACGATCGACCCACTTTTTCACCGACAGCAGTTTCTTTCACAGACGGTGTGTTCTTTCATGGACACTGCGCTTTTCCACATACAGTGTATTTTTTCACGGATGACACACTTTTTCACGGATAGTGCTCTTTGTCAAAGATGGCACACTTTTCTACAGACTATGTCTCCTAGAGACAGAGAAAAATTAAGCACAGCGGCCCGACCACTTCAGCTGAACTGGGTGCGATAATGCTCTGGTGTGCATAGACTGCAGGTAGCACCACTCCACTTGCTAATGCTGACCAAAGCCTTCTGGTACCCTTCCTTCCTCTGTCACTGTAAACAGCGGGTGCCATTGCCTCCCATTCCCACACTAATCCAAGGTCTAGTGTGCACTTGATGAGAGTGGGGCGAGCCAGGGGGCCTGGGTCACCTTGCAATAGGGGGCCCGTCTCTTTGCAGTGCAGGGTCACAGTGAGATTTTGGGATGGCCCCGCACATATGCCGATGTCACATGTCAGTGGAAACACACAATGAAATATTTAGGGCATGGCTCATTGTGGGTTGGGGGTCGGGGTGAACGCTGAAACCTGGGATCTTTCTGAAATGGGGGTTTAGTGGGCAAAGTGGATCCCTCCCCGAAAAAGCATAAACTGCCAGGCTGCATCTGAAAGGGGGTCAGGGGTAGGAAATGTAATTAGATTTACTGAAACTTTAATGTCACCTGCCTTCCCTCCACAGTCAAATGAAAGTAAATGGACTTTCCTGCCCTTCATTACTAATTCAAAGAGCTTTGATTGGTCCAGATCCTAATAGGCCCATATAAAATATTCAGGCATTGGGAAGCAGCCTGCTGTCACTTTTAGAAAGTAGTAAATTGAGAATGTTAAGCCCCCCCCCCCCATCACATACAGTGGGAAACATTACTGCTCTGCGTGACGCTATCTAGCATCAGGTGGCCAGACGTTACACTTACTCTAAGGTTTCACATGCAAACGGTGACCAGTGGGCCCATTGTGAACAGCTGTACTCTTCCCCTTCGTTTTCTATTTTGGGGCAAATTCCAAGAGGACTTAAGGCAATAATTCTGGCCCTGGAAGTCTGTGTCTGGTCAGGGCCAGAGCAACAGGGGCATATTAACGTGCATTAATACCATCCATTAAGGACTGTCCTTCACGTCTCAGATGTGCGAGATTTCTGTTGTAACACCGTCCTTTAAATGGCTGTCTGAGTGCAAACAGGAAGATGCTACGTTACCAATCAAAAATGACACATTTTATTCCTTTTTCATTGTCATAAATGTAAATAGTTGCTATTTATTAGGAGACCTCTGATTTAGTCTGAAATCTATTTTGACTCAGACGTTACAGAAACAGATGATGGTGCAATATAATTTCTTCTAAAGCCGTCCTTTAGCAGTCGCTTAATTAGGAGAGAATGTAACCCTTAATCAGCAATAATGGACTGTTTTTTGTGTGAGTTAAGCTTGTTACGTAGAAAAATGGGTAATTAGCATTTCAGAGTTGTCTTCCTGTCATGGATGATCGATATCTTTGGGGCTGTGGGGCTCATTATGTACGTCTTTATTAATGGCGGAAGTTTCGGACAAACGTCCCTTTGATCATTATAGATTTAGAGGTGGAAATAATGAAATGAATGTTACTTGCAGTGAGTTTATGTATGGGAGTCTGCGTGGGTGACGTTTGTGCTCTGGATGAGTGTAAACAAGACGTTTACGTGTATGATGTCAGCGGGTTTGATGGTGGAAATGTGTTGACCTGTTTGCGTTATTCGGTTGTGCCTCTCTGTTGCAGCTCTGTCATGTTTCTGTTAATCTCGCCATCGTTTGTTAATTTCATACCCTCTTTGTTTCGCGCGATGACGCATGAATAAAATGAATTTGCTCGTCATACTTGGGGGGGCTCTTCCCATATCCGTCTGAATGGATTCCGGTGGACATATTCCATGTAAGAACCATCTTCCAGTTTGTACCTAGGTGGTTGTACAGTCTTACTGCACACCAGTGCAAAGCAACGTCTATCCCCTTAACATCCAGCACTGGAGAAAATGGTGCAGGGTCATTTAAACTCAACAAAATCAAATCAAAGGAACATTTAGTAAAGCTTTATAATGCCATGACAAGGCAGATTATATGAAATTCAGTTATATTAAATATATACAGTAGAAAAGAGTAACAGTGATCGGCAATAACCACTAATTTTCTGTGAAATCGCACCATTATCACAATACCTTTAGGCATAAATCAATGCAAAGTAAAAATGCTGGCAGACGTTTTCATTTGTATTTCCAACATTCTGTACGAACCATCATAACACGGAATGTAGACACTGATCTATTTAAGATCTCCCTCCTCGAACG